>JAWDJD010000002.1:234265140-234270140 GCA_035047305.1 Bradypodion pumilum | reverse complement strand
AGCTCATTAGGGAAAGGAGCAGAAGAGGACTGTGTGTGTGTGTGTGAGAGAGAGAGGTCATTAGGGAAAAGAGCAGGAGAGGATTGTGTGTGTGTGTGTGTGTGTGTGTGTGTGAGAGAGAGAGAGAGAGAGAGAGAGAAAACTCATTAGGGAAAGGAGCAGAAGAGGACTGTATGTTTGAGTGAGAGAGAGAGCTCATTACGGAAAGGAGCAGAAGAGGACTGTGTGTGTGTGAGTGAGTGAATGAGAGTGTGTGTGTGTGTGAGAGAGAGCTCATTAGGGAAAGGTGCACAAGAGGACTGTGTGTGTGTGTGAGAGAGAGAGAGCTCATTAGGGAAAGGAGCAGAAGAGGACTGTGTGTGTGTGTGTGTGAGAGAGAGAGAGAGAGAGCTCATTAGTGAAAGGAGCAGTAGAGGGCTGTGTGTGTGTGTGAGAGAGAGAGAGAGAGAGAAAGCTCATTAGGGAAAGGAGCAGAAGAGGGCTGTGTGTGTGAGGGAGTCAATGAGTGAGTGAGAGAGAGAGAACTCCTTAGGGAAAGGAGCAGAAGAAGACTGTGTGTGTGAGTGAGTGAGAGAGAGAGAGAGAGAGCTCATTAGGGAAAGGAGCAGAAGAGGACTGTGTGTGTGAGTGAGTGTGAGAGAGAGAGATCATTAGGGAAAGGAGCAGAAGAGGACTGTGATTGTGTGTGTGTGAGAGAGAGAAAACGCATTAGGAAAAGGAGCAGAAGAGGACTGTGTGTGTGTGAGTGAGGGTGTGTGTGTGTGAGAGAGAGCTCATTAGGGAAAGGAGCAGAAGAGGACTGTATGTGTGTGAGTGAGAGAGTGAGTGAGAGAGAGAGCTCATTAGGGATAGGAGCAGGTGAGCACTGTGTGCATGGGTGTGAGAGAGAAACCTCATTAGGGAAAGGAGCAGAAGAGGTCTGTGCGTGTCAGGGAGTGAATGAATGAGAGAAAGCTCATTAGGGAAAGGAGCAGAAGAGGACTGTGTGTGTGAGTGTGTGTGTGAGAGAGAAAACTCATTAGGGAAAGGAGCAGAAGAGGACTGTGATTGTGTGTGTGTGTGTGTGAGAGAGAGAGAAAACTCATTAGGGAAAGGAGCAGAAGAGGACTGTGTGTTTGAGTGAGAAAGAGAGAGCTCATTACGGAAAGGAGCAGAAGAGGACTGTGTGTGTGTGTGAGTGAGTGAATGAGAGTGTGTGTGTGTGTGAGAGAGAGAGCTCATTAGGGAAAGGTGCACAAAAGGACTGTGTGTGTGTGTGAGAGAGAGAGAGCTCATTAGGGAAAGGAGCAGAAGAGGACTGTGTGTGTGTGTGTGAGAGAGAGAGGTCATTAGGGAAAAGAGCAGGAGAGGATTGTGTGTGTGTGTGTGTGTGTGAGAGAGAGAGAGAGAGAGAGAGAGAGAAAACTCATTAGGGAAAGGAGCAGAAGAGGACTGTATGTTTGAGTGAGAGAGAGAGCTCATTACGGAAAGGAGCAGAAGAGGACTGTGTGTGTGTGAGTGAGTGAATGAGAGTGTGTGTGTGTGTGTGAGAGAGAGCTCATTAGGGAAAGGTGCACAAGAGGACTGTGTGTGTGTGTGAGAGAGAGAGAGCTCATTAGGGAAAGGAGCAGAAGAGGACTGTGTGTGTGTGTGTGTGTGTGAGAGAGAGAGAGCTCATTAGTGAAAGGAGCAGTAGAGGGCTGTGTGTGTGTGTGTGTGTGTGAGAGAGAGAGAAAGCTCATTAGGGAAAGGAGCAGAAGAGGGCTGTGTGTGTGAGGGAGTCAATGAGTGAGTGAGAGAGAGAGAACTCCTTAGGGAAAGGAGCAGAAGAAGACTGTGTGTATGTGTGTGTGTGAGAGAGAGATCTTTCCGGAAAGGAGCAGAAGAGAACTCCCTGTCTTTGTGTGTGTGTGTATGTGTGTGTGTATGTGTGTGTGTGTGTGTGTGTGTGTGTGTGTGTGTGTGTGTGCGTGTGTGTGTGTGTGTGTGTGAGTGAGAGAGAGAGAGAGAGAGCTCATTAGGGAAAGGAGCAGAAGAGGACTGTTTGTTTGAGTGAGAGAGAGAGAGCTCATTACGGAAAGGAGCAGAAGAGGACTGTGCGTGTGTGTGAGTGAGTGAGTGAATGAGAGTGTGTGTGTGTGAGAGAGAGAGCTCATTAGGGAAAGGTGCAGAAGAGGACTGTGTGTGTGTGTGTGTGTGTGTGTGAGAGAGAGAGAGCTCATTAGGGAAAGGAGCAGAAGAGGACTGTGTGTGTGTGTGTGTGAGAGAGAGAGGTCATTAGGGAAAAGAGCAGAAGAGGACTGTGTGTGAGTGAGTGAGAGAGCGAGAGAGAGCTCATTAGGGAAAGGAGCAGGAGAGGACTGTGTGTGAGTGAGTGAGAGAAAGAAAGAAAGAGAGACCTCATTAGGGAAAGGAGCAGAAGAGGGCAGTGTGTGTGTGTGTGTGTGAGAGAGAGAAAGCTCATTAGGGAAAGGAGCAGAAGAGGGCTGTGTGTGTGTGAGGGAGTCAATGAGTGAGTGAGAGAGAGAGAACTCCTTAGGGAAAGGAGCAGAAGAAGACTGTGTGTATGTGTGTGTGTGTGAGAGAGATCTTTCCGGAAAGGAGCAGAAGAGGACTCCGTGTCTTTGTGTGTGTGTGTGTGTGTGTGTGTGTGTGTGTGTGTGTGTGTGTGTGTGTGTGTGTGTGTGTGTGTGTGTGTGTGTGTGTGTGTGTGTGGTTGTGTGTGTGTGTGTGAGTGAGTGAGTGAGTGAGAGAGAGAGAGAACTCATTATGGAAAGGAGCAGAAGAGGATTGCATGTGTGTGTGTGTGTGTGTGTGTGTGAGAGAGAGAGAGCTCATTAGGGAAAGGAGCAGAAGAGGACTGTATGTGTGTGTGTGAAGGAGAGAGCTCATTAGGGAAAGGAGCAGAAGAGGATTGCGTGTGTGTGTTTGTGTGTGTGAGAGAGAGAGATATCATTAGGGAAAGGAGCATAAGAGGACTGTGTGTGTGTGTGTGGGCGCGCGTGTGTGTGAATGAGTGTGTGTGAATGAGTGTGTGTGAGAGAGAGAGCTCATTAGGGAAAGGAGCAGAAGAGGAAAGTGTGTGTATGTGTGTGTGTGTGTTTGAGAGAGCTCATTAGGGAAGGAAGCAGAAGAGGTCTCTGTGCCTGTGTCTGTGTGTGATGGAGAGATCTCATTAGGGAAAGGAGCAGTAGAGGACTGTGTGTGTGAGTGAGTGAGAGAGAGAGAGAGAGAGAGAGCTCATTAGGGAAAGGAGCAGAAGAGGACTGTGTGTGTGAGTGAGTGTGAGAGAGAGAGATCATTAGGGAAAGGAGCAGAAGAGGACTGTGATTGTGTGTGTGTGTGAGAGAGAGAAAACTCATTAGGGAAAGGAGCAGAAGAGGACTGTGTGTGTGTGAGTGAGGGTGTGTGTGTGTGAGAGAGAGCTCATTAGGGAAAGGAGCAGAAGAGGACTGTGTGTGTGTGAGTGAGAGAGTGAGTGAGAGAGAGAGCTCATTAGGGATAGGAGCAGGTGAGCACTGTGTGCATGGGTGTGAGAGAGAAACCTCATTAGGGAAAGGAGCAGAAGAGGTCTGTGTGTGTCAGGGAGTGAATGGATGAGAGAACGCTCATTAGGAAAAGGAGCAGAAGAGGACTGTGTGTGTGAGTGTGTGTGTGAGAGAGAAAACTCATTAGGGAAAGGAGCAGAAGAGGACTGTGATTGTGTGTGTGTGTGTGTGTGTGTGAGAGAGAGAGAGAAAACTCATTAGGGAAAGGAGCAGAAGAGGACTGTGTGTTTGAGTGAGAGACAGAGAGCTCATTACGGAAAGGAGCAGAAGAGGACTGTGTGTGTGTGTGTGAGTGAGTGAATGAGAGTGTGTGTGTGTGTGAGAGAGCGAGCTCATTGGGGAAAGGTGCACAAGAGGACTGTGTGTGTGTGTGTGTGAGAGAGAGAGCTCATTAGGGAAAGGAGCAGAAGAGGACTCTGTGTGTGTGTGTGTGTGAGAGAGAGAGGTCATTAGGGAAAAGAGCATAAGAGGACCGTGTGTGAGTGAGTGAGAGAGCGAGAGAGAGAGCTCATTAGTGAAAGGAGCAGGAGAGGGCTGTGTGTGTGTGTGTGTGTGAGAGAGAGAAAGCTCATTAGGGAAAGGAGCAGAAGAGGACTGTGTGTTTGAGTGAGAGAGAGAGAGCTCATTACGGAAAGGAGCAGAAGAGGACTGTGCGTGTGTGTGAGTGAGTGAATGAGTGTGTGTGTGTGTGTGTGAGAGAGAGAGAGAGATCATTAGGGAAAGGTGCAGAAGAGGACTGTGTGTGTGTGTGTGTGAGAGAGAGAGAGCTCATTAGGGAAAGGAGCAGAAGAGGACTGTGTGTGTGTGAGAGAGAGAGAGAGGTCATTAGGGAAAAGAGCAGAAGAGGACTGTGTGTGAGTGAGTGAGAGCGCGAGAGAGAGCTCATTAGGGAAAGGAGCAGGAGAGGACTGTATGTGTTTGTTTGTGTGTGAGTGTGTGTGTGTGTGTGTGCGAGAGAGAGAGAGCTCATTAGGGAAAGGAGCAGAAGAGGACTGTGTGTGAGTGAGTGAGAGAAAGAAAGAAAGAGAGACCTCATTAGGGAAAGGAGCAGAAGAGGGCTGTGTGTGTGTGAGAGAGAGAGAAAGAGAGAGAAAGCTCATTAGGGAAAGGAGCAGAAGAGGGCTGTGTGTGTGTGAGGGAGTCAATGAGTGAGAGAGAGAGAGAGAACTCCTTAGGGAAAGGAGCAGAAGAAGACTGTGTGTATGTGTGTGTGTGTGAGAGAGATCTTTCCGAAAAGGAGCAGAAGAGGACTCCGTGTCTTTGTGTGTGTGTGTGTGTGGTTGTGTGTGTGTGTGTGTGTGTGTGTGTGTGTGTGTGAGTGAGTGAGTGAGTGAGTGAGAGAGAGAGAGAGAGAGCTCATTAGGGAAAGGAGCAGAAGAGGATTGCATGTGTGTGTGTGTGTGTGAGAGAGAGAGAGCTCATTAGGGAAAGGAGCAGAAGAGGACTGTATGTGTGTGTGTGAAGGAGAGAGCT
>JAWDJD010000002.1:234252640-234255140 GCA_035047305.1 Bradypodion pumilum | reverse complement strand
TGTCAGTGTCTGTGTGTGTGTGTGAGAGAGAGCGCTCATTAGGGAAAGGAGCAGAAGAGGACGGTGTGTGAGTGAGAGAGAGAGAGAAAGAAAGAAAGCGAGACCTCATTAGGGAAAGGAGCAGAAGAGGGCTGTGTGTTTGAGTGAATGAGAGAGAGCTCATTAGGGAAAGGAGCAGAAGAGGAAAGTGTGTGTATGTGTTTGTGTGTGTTTGAGAGGGCTCATTAGGGAAGGAAGCAGAAGAGGTCTGTGTGTGTGTGTGTGTGTGTGATGGAGAGATCTCATTAGGGAAAGGAGCAGTAGAGGACTGTGTGTGTGTGTGTGTGTGTGTGTGTGTGTGAGAGAGAAAATTCATTAGGGAAAGGAGCAGAAGAGGACTATGTGTGTGTGAGTGAGGGTGTGTGTGTGTGAAAGAGAGCTCATTAGGGATAGGAGCAGAAGAGGACTGTGTGTGTGTGAGTGAGAGAGTGAGCGAGAGAGAGAGCTCATTAGGGATAGGAGCAGGTGAGCACTGTGTGCATGGGTGTGAGAGAGAAACCTTATTAGGGAAAGGAGCAGAAGAGGTCTGTGTGTGTCAGGGAGTGAATGAATGAGAGAAAGGTCATTAGGGAAAGGAGCAGAAGAGGACTGTGTGTGTGTGTGTGAGAGAGAGCTCATTAGGGAAAAGAGCAGAAGAGGACTGTGTGTTTGTGTGTGTGTGTGTGAGAGAGAGAGCTCATGAGGGAAAGGAGTAGAAGAGGACTGTGTGTGTGTGTGAGTGAGAGAGAGCTCATTAGGGAAAGGAGCAGGAGAGGACTGTGTGTGTGTGTGTGTGAGAGAGAGAGAGAGAGAGAGAGCTCATTAGGGAAAGGAGCAGAGGAGGCCTGTGTGTGAGTGAGAGAGAGAAAGAGAAAGAAGCTCATTAGGGAAATGAGCAGGAAAGGATTGTGTGTGTGTGTGTCTGAGAGAGAGAGAGCTCATTAGGGAAAGGTGCAGAAGAGGACTGTGTGTGAGTGAAGGAGAGAAAGAAAGAGAGAGCACATTAGGGAAATTAGCAGTAGAGGGCTGTGTGTGTGTGTGTGTGTGTGAGAGAGAGAAAGCTCATAAGGGCAAGGAGCAGAAGAGGACTGTGTGTGTATGAGGGAGTGAATGAGTGAGTGAGAGAGAGATCTTTACCGAAAGGAGCAGAAGAGGACTCTGTGTGTGTGTGTGTGTGTGTGTGTGTGTGTGTGTGTGTGTGTGTGTGTGTGTGTGTGTGTGTGTGTGTGTGTGTGTGTGTGTGTGTGTGTGTGTGTGTGTACGTGTGCGTGTGCATGTGTGTGTGTGTTTGTGTGTGTGTGAATGAGTGAGTGAGTGAATGAGTGAGAGAGAGAGAGAGCTTATTAGGGAAAGGAGCAGAAGAAGACTGTGTGTGTGTGAGTGAATGAGAGAGAGAGCTTATTAGGGAAAGGTGCATAAGAGGACTGTGCGTGTGTGTCAGCGAGAGATAGAGATAGAAAGGTCATTAGGGAAAGGAGAGGAAGAGGACTGTGTGTGTGTGTGTGAGAGAGAGCTTATTAGGGAAAGGAACAGAAGAAGACTCTGTGTGTGTGTGTGTGTGAGTGAATGAGAGAGAGATCATTAGGGAAAGGAGCAGAAGAGGAAAGTGTGTGTATGTGTTTGTGTGTGTTTGAGAGAGCTCATTAGCGAAGGAAGCAGAAGAGGTCTGTGTGTGTGTGTGTGTGATGGAGAGATCTCATTAGGGAAAGGAGCAGTAGAGGACTGTGTGTGTGAGTGAGTGAGAGAGAGAGAGCGCATTAGGGAATGGAGAAGAAGAGGACTGTATGTGTGAGTGAGTGTGTGAGAGAGAGATCATTAGGGAAAGGCGCAGAAGAGGGCTGTGATTGTGTGTGTGTGTGTGTGTGTGTGAGAGAGAGAAAACTCATTAGGGAAAGGAGCAGAAGAGGACTGTGCGTGTGTGAGTGAGGTTGTGTGTTAGTGAGAGAGAGCTCATTAGGGAAAGGAGCAGTAGAGGACTGTGTGTGTGTGAGTGAGAGAGTGAGCGAGAGAGAGAGCTCATTAGGGATAGGAGCAGGTGAGCACGGTGTGCATGGGTGTGAGAGAGAAACCTCATTAGGGAAAGGAGCAGAAGAGGTCTGTGTGTGTCAGGGAGTGAATGAGTGAGAGAAAGCTCATTAGGGAAAGGAGCAGAAGAGGACTGTGTGTGTGAGTGAGTGAGAGAGAAAACTCATTAGGGAAAGGAGCAGAAGAGGACTCTGATTGTGTGTGTGTGTGTGAGAGAGAGAGAGAGAGAGAGAAAAAACTGATTAGGGAAAGGAGCAGAAGAGGACTGTGTGTGTGTGAGTGAGTGAATGAGTGTGTGTGTGTGTGAGAGAGAGAGAGCTCATTAGGGAAAGGTGCACAAGAGGACTGTGTGTGTGTGAGAGAGAGAGAGCTCATTAGGGAAAGGAGCAGGAGAGGATTGTGTGTGTGTTTGTGTGTCTGTGCGAGAGAGAGAGAGAGGTCATTAGGGAAAGGAGCA
>JAWDJD010000002.1:234232640-234240140 GCA_035047305.1 Bradypodion pumilum | reverse complement strand
AGAGAGTGAGTGAGAGAGAGAGCTCATTAGGGATAGGAGCAGGTGAGCACTGTGTGCATGGGTGTGAGAGAGAAACCTCATTAGGGAAAGGAGCAGAAGAGGTCTGTGTGTGTCAGGGAGTGAATGAATGAGAGAAAGCTCATTAGGGAAAGGAGCAGAAGAGGACTGTGTGTGTGAGTGAGTGAGAGAGAGAGAAAACTCATTAGGGAAAGGAGCAGAAGAGGACTGTGATTGTGTGTGTGTGTGAGAGAGAGAGAGAGAGAGAGAGAGAGAGAGAGAGAGAGAGAGAGAGAGAGAGAAAACTCATTAGGGAAAGGAGCAGAAGAGGACTGTGTGTTTCAGTGAGAGAGAGAGAGCTCATTACGGAAAGGAGCAGAAGAGGACTGTGTGTGTGTGTCAGTGAGTGAATGAGTGTGTGTGTGTGTGAGAGAGAGAGCTCATTAGGGAAAGGAGCAGAAGAGGACTGTGTGTGTGTGTGTATGTCTGAGCGAGAGAGAGAGAGCTCATTAGGGAAAGGAGCAGAAGAGGACTGTGTGTGAGTGAGAGAGAGAGAGAAAGAAAGAGAGACCTCATTAGGGAAAGGAGCAGAAGAGGGCTGTGTGTGTGTGTGTGTGTGTGTGAGAGAGAGAAAGCTTATTAGGGAAAGGAGCAGAAGAGGGCTGTGTGTGTGTGAGGGAGTTAATGAGTGAGTGAGAGAGAGAGAGAACTCCTTAGGGAAAGGAGCAGAAGAAGACTGTGTGTATGTGTGTGTGTGTGTGTGTGTGTGTGTGAGAGAGAGAGAGAGAGAGCACATTAGGGAAAGGAGCACATGAGGACTGTATGTGTGTGTGTGAAGGAGAGAGCTCATTAGGGAAAGGAGCATAAGAGGACTGTGTGTGTGTGTGTGTGTTTGTGTGTGTGTGTGTGTGTGTGTGTGTGAGAGAGAGAGCTCATTAGGGAAAGGAGCAGAAGAGGAAAGTGTGTGTATGTGTGTGTATGTGTTTGACAGAGCTCATTAGGGAAGGAAGCAGAAGAGGTCTGTGTGTGTGTGTGTGATGGAGAGATCTCATTAGGGAAAGGAGCAGTAGAGGACTGTGTGTGTGAGTGAGTGAGTGAGAGAGAGAGAGAGCTCATTAGGGAAAGGAGCAGAAGAGGACTGTGTGTGTGAGTGAGTGTGAAAGAGAGAGATCATTAGGGAAAGGAGCAGAAGAGGACTGTGATTGTGTGTGGTGTGTGTGAGAGAGAGAGCTCATTTTGGAAAGGAGCAGAAGAGGACTGTGTGTGTGTGAGTGAGAGAGTGAGTGAGAGAGAGAGCTCATTAGGGATAGGAGCAGATGAGCACTGTGTGCATGGGTGTGAGAAAGAAACCTCATTAGGGAAAGGAGCAGAAGATGTCTGTGTGTGTCAGGGAGTGAATGAATGAGAGAAAGCTCATTAGGGAAAGGAGCAGAAGAGGACTGTTTGTGTGAGTGAGTGAGAGAAAACTCATTAGGAAAAGGAGCAGAAGAGGACTGTGATTGTGTGTGTGTGTGTGTGTGAGAGAGAGAGAGAGAGAGAGAGAGAGAAAACTCATTAGAGAAAGGAGCAGAAGAGGACTGTGTGTTTGAGTGAGAGAGAGAGAGAGCTTATTATGGAAAGGAGCAGAAGAGGACTGTGTGTGTGTGTGTGAGTGAGTGAATGAGAGTGTGTGTGTGTGAGAGAGAGAGCTCATTAGGGAAAGGTGCAGAAGAGGACTGTGTGTGTGTGTGTGTGTGTGAGAGAGAGAGAGAGCTCATTAGGGAAAGGAGCAGAAGAGGACTGTGTGTGTGTGTGTGAGAGAGAGAGAGAGATCATTAGGGAAAAGAGCAGAAGAGGACTGTGTGTGAGTGAGTGAGAGAGTGAGAGAGAGAGCTCATTAGGGAAAGGAGCAGGAGAGGATTGTGTGTGTGTGTGTGTGTGCGAGAGAGAGAGAGAGCTCATTAGGGAAAGGAGCAGAAGAGGACTGTGTGTGAGTGAGAGAGAGAAAGAAAGTAAGTGAGAGCTCATTAGTGAAAGGAGCAGAAGAGGGCTGTGTGTGTGAGAGAGAGAGATAGATAGAGAGAAAGCTCATTAGGGAAAGGAGCAGAAGAGGGCTATGTGTGTGTGAGGGAGTCAATGAGTGAGAGAGAGAGAGAGAGAGAGAGAACTCCTTAGGGAAAGGAGCAGAAGAAGACTGTGTGTATGTGTGTGTGTGAGAGAGAGATCTTTCCGGAAAGGAGCAGAAGAGAACTCTGTATCTGTGTGTGTGTGTGTGTGTGTGTGTGTGTGTGTGTGTGTGTGTGTGTGTGTGTGTGTGTGAGTGAGTGAGTGAGTGAGTGAGAGAGAGAGAGAGCTCATTAGGGAAAGGAGCAGAAGAGGATTGCATGTGTGTGTGTGTGTGTGAGAGAGAGAGAGCTCATTAGGGAAAGGAGCAAAAGAGGACTGTATGTGTGTGTGTGAAGGAGAGAGCTCATTAGGGAAAGGAGAATAAGAGGACTGTGTGTGTGTGTGTGTGCGCGCGCATGTGAATGAGTGTGTGTGAATGAGTGTGTGTGTGTGAGAGAGAGAGCTCATTAGGGAAAGGAGCAGAAGAGGAAAGTGTGTGTATGTGTGTGTGTGTGTGTTTGAGAGAGCTCATTAGGGAAGGAAGCAGAAGAGGTCTGTGTGTGTCAGGGCGTGAATGAATGGGAGAAAGCTCATTAGGGAAAGAAGCAGAAGAGGACTGTGTGTGTGAGTGAGTGAGAGAAAACTCATTAGGGAAAGGAGCAGAAGAGGACTGTGATTGTGTGTGTGTGTGTGTGTGTGAGAGAGAGAGAAAACTCATTAGGGAAAGGAGCAGAAGAGGACTGTGTGTTTGAGTGAGAGAGAGAGAGCTTATTACGGAAAGGAGCAGAAGAGGTCTGTGTGTGTGTGTGTGTGATGGAGAGATCTCATTAGGGAAAGGAGCAGTAGAGGACTGTGTGTGTGAGTGAGAGAGTGAGAGAGAGAGAGAGCTCATTAGGGAAAGGAGCAGAAGAGGACTGTGTGTGTGAGTGAGTGTGAGAGAGAGAGATCATTAGGGAAAGGTGCAGAAGAGGACTGTGATTGTGTTTGCATGAGTGTGAGAGAGAAAACTCATTAGGGAAAGGAGCAGAAGAGGACTGTGATTGTGTGTGTGTGAGAGAGAGAGAGAGAAAAAACTCAGTAGGGAAAGGAGCAGAAGAGGACTGTGTGTTTGAGTGAGAGAGAGAGAGCTTATTACGGAAAGGAGCAGAAGAGGTCTGTGTGTGTGTGTGTGATGGAGAGATCTCATTAGGGAAAGGAGCAGTAGAGGACTGTGTGTGTGAGTGAGAGAGTGAGAGAGAGAGAGCTCATTAGGGAAAGGAGCAGAAGAGGACTGTGTGTGTGAGTGAGTGTGAGAGAGAGAGATCATTAGGGAAAGGAGCAGAAGAGGACTGTGATTGTGTTTGCATGAGTGTGAGAGAGAAAACTCATTAGGGAAAGGAGCAGAAGAGGACTGTGTGTGTATGAGTGAGGGTGTGTGTGTGTGAGAGAGAGCTCATTAGGGAAAGGAGCAGAAGAGGACTGTGTGTGTGTGAGTGAGAGAGTGAGTGAGAGAGAGCTCATTAGGGATAGGAGCAGGTGAGCACTGTGTGCATGGGTGTGAGAGAGAAACCTCATTAGTGAAAGGAGCAGAAGAGGTCTGTGTGTGTCAGGGAGTGAATGAATGAGAGAAAGCTCATTAGGGAAAGGAGCAGAAGAGGACTGTGTGTGTGAGTGAGTGAGAGAGAGAGAAAACTCATTAGGGAAAGGAGCAGAAGAGGACTGTGAGTGTGTGTGTGTGTGTGTGTGTGTGTGTGTGTGTGTGTGTGTGAGAGAGAGAGAGAGAGAGAGAGAAAATTCGTTAGGGAAAGGAGCAGAAGAGGACTGTGTGTTTCAGTGAGAGAGAAAGAGCTCATTACGGAAAGGAGCAGAAGAGGACTGTGTGTGTGTGTGAGTGAGTGAATGAGAGTGAGTGTGTGTGTGTGTGAGAGAGAAAGCTCATTAGGGAAAGGTGCAGAAGAGGACTGTATGTGTGTGTGTGTGAGAGAGAGCTCATTAGGGAAAGGAGCAGAAGAGGACTGTGTGTGTGTGTGTGTGTCTGAGCGAGAGAGAGAGAGAGCTCATTAGGGAAAGGAGCAGAAGAGGACTGTGTGTGAGTGAGAGAGAGAGAGAAAGAAAGAGAGACCTCATTAGGGAAAGGAGCAGAAGAGAGCTGTGTGTTTGTGTGTGTGTGTGAGAGAGAAAGCTTATTAGGGAAAGGAGCAGAAGAGGGCTGTGTGTGTGTGAGGGAGTTAATGAGTGAGAGAGAGAGAGAGAGAGAACACCTTAGGGAAAGGAGCAGAAGAAGACTGTGTGTATGTGTGTGTGTGTGTGTGAGAGAGAGAGAGAGAGAGAGCACATTAGGGAAAGGAGCAGATGAGGACTGTATGTGTGTGTGTGAAGGAGAGAGCTCATTAGGGAAAGGAGCATAAGAGGACTGTGTGTGTGTGTGTGTGTTTGTGTGTGTGTGTGTGTGTGTGTGTGTGTGAGAGAGAGAGCTCATTAGGGAAAGGATCAGAAGAGGAAAGTGTGTGTATGTGTGTGTGTGTATGTGTGTTTGAGAGAGCTCATTAGGGAAGGAAGCAGAAGAGGTCTGTGTGTGTGTGTGTGATGGAGAGATCTCATTAGGGAAAGGAGCAGTAGAGGACTGTGTGTGTGAGTGAGTGAGAGAGAGAGAGAGAGAGAGCTCATTAGGGAAAGGAGCAGAAGAGGACTGTGTGTGTGAGTGAGTGTGAGAGAGAGAGATCATTAGGGAAAGGAGCAGAAGAGGACTGTGATTGTGTGTGGTGTGTGTGTGAGAGAAAACCCATTAGGGAAAGGAGCAGAAGAGGACTGTGTGTGTGTGAGTGAGGGTGTGTGTGTGTGAGAGAGAGCTCATTAGGGAAAGGAGCAGAAGAGGACTGTGTGTGTGTGAGTGAGAGAGTGAGTGCGAGAGAGAGCTCATTAGGGATAGGAGCAGGTGAGCACTGTGTGCATGGGTGTGAGAGAGAAACCTCATTAGTGAAAGGAGCAGAAGAGGTCTGTGTGTGTCAGGGAGTGAATGAATGAGAGAAAGCTCATTAGGGAAAGGAGCAGAAGAGGACTGTGTGTGTGAGTGAGAGAGAGAGAGAGAAAACTCATTAGGGAAAGGAGCAGAAGAGGACTGTGAGTGTGTGTGTGTGTGTGTGTGAGAGAGAGAGAGAGAGAGAGAGAAAACTCATTAGGGAAAGGAGCAGAAGAGGACTGTGTGTTTCAGTGAGAGAGAAAGAGCTCATTACGGAAAGGAGCAGAAGAGGACTGTGTGTGTGTGTGTGAGTGAGTGAATGAGAGTGTGTGTGTGTGTGAGAGAGAAAGCTCATTAGGGAAAGGTGCAGAAGAGGACTGTATGTGTGTGTGTGAGAGAGAGAGCTCATTAGGGAAAGGAGCAGAAGAGGACTGTGTGTGTGTGTGTGTGTGTCTGAGCGAGAGAGAGAGAGCTCATTAGGGAAAGGAGCAGAAGAGGACTGTGTGTGAGTGAGAGAGAGAGAGAGAGAAAGAAAGAAAGAGAGACCTCATTAGGGAAAGGAGCAGAAGAGGGCTGTGTGTTTGTGTGTGTGTGAGAGAGAGAAAGCTTATTAGGGAAAGGAGCAGAAGAGGGCTGTGTGTGTGAGAGGGAGTTAATGAGTGAGAGAGACAGAGAGAACACCTTAGGGAAAGGAGCAGAAGAAGACTGTGTGTATGTGTGTGTGTGTGTGTGTGTGTGTGAGAGAGAGCGAGCACATTAGGGAAAGGAGCAGATGAGGACTGTATGTGTGTGTGTGAAGGAGAGAGCTCATTAGGGAAAGGAGCATAAGAGGACTGTGTGTGTGTGTGTGTTTGTGTGTGTGTGTGTGTGTGTGAGAGAGAGAGAGAGCTCATTAGGGAAAGGATCAGAAGAGGAAAGTGTGTGTATGTGTGTGTGTGTGTATGTGTGTTTGAGAGAGCTCATTAGGGAAGGAAGCAGAAGAGGTCTGTGTGTGTGTGTGTGATGGAGAGATCTCATTAGGGAAAGGAGCAGTAGAGGACTGTGTGTGTGAGTGAGTGAGAGAGAGAGAGAGAGAGCTCATTAGGGAAAGGAGCAGAAGAGGACTGTGTGTGTGAGTGAGTGTGAGAGAGAGAGATCATTAGGGAAAGGAGCAGAAGAGGACTGTGATTGTGTGTGGTGTGTGTGTGTGAGAGAAAACTCATTAGGGAAAGGAGCAGAAGAGGACTGTGTGTGTGTGAGTGAGGGTGTGTGTGTGTGAGAGAGAGCTCATTAGGGAAAGGAGCAGAAGAGGACTGTGTGTGTGTGAGTGAGAGAGTGAGTGAGAGAGAGAGCTCATTAGGGATAGGAGCAGGTGAGCACTGTGTGCATGGGTGTGAGAAAGAAACCTCATTAGGGAAAGGAGCAGAAGAGGTCTGTGTGTGTCAGGGAGTGAATGAATGAGAGAAAGCTCATTAGGGAAAGGAGCAGAAGAGGACTGTTTGTGTGAGTGAGTGAGAGAAAACTCATTAGGAAAAGGAGCAGAAGAGGACTGTGATTGTGTGTGTGTGTGTGTGTGAGAGAGAGAAAGAGAAAACTCATTAGGGAAAGGAGCAGAAGAGGACTGTGTGTTTGAGTGAGAGAGAGCTTATTATGGAAAGGAGCAGAAGAGGACTGTGTGTGTGTGTGAGTGAGTGAATGAGAGTGTGTGTGTGAGAGAGAGAGAGCTCATTAGGGAAAGGTGCAGAAGAGGACTCTGTGTGTGTGTGTGTGTGAGAGAGAGAGAGCTCATTAGGGAAAGGAGCAGAAGAGGACTGTGTGTGTGTGTGTGTGAGAGAGAGAGAGAGGTCATTAGGGAAAAGAGCAGAAGAGGACTGTGTGTGAGTGAGTGAGAGAGCGAGAGAGAGAGCTCATTAGGGAAAGGATCAGGAGAGGATTGTGTGTGTGTGTGTGTGTGTGTGCGAGAGAGAGAGAGCTCATTAGGGAAAGGAGCAGAAGAGGACTGTGTGTGAGTGAGAGAGAGAAAGAAAGAAAGAGAGAGCTCATTAGTGAAAGGAGCAGAAGAGGGCTGTGTGTGTGTGAGAGAGAGATAGATAGAGAGAAAGCTCATTAGGGAAAGGAGCAGAAGAGGGCTGTGTGTGTGAGGGAGTCAATGAGTGAGAGAGAGAGAGAGAACTCCTTAGGGAAAGGAGCAGAAGAAGACTGTGTGTATGTGTGTGTGTGAGTGAGAGAGAGATCTTTCCGGAAAGGAGCAGAAGAGGACTCCGTATCTTTGTGTGTGTGTGTGTGTATGTGTGTGTATGTGTGTGTGTGTGTGTGTGTGTTTGTGTGAGTGAGTGAGTGAGAGAGAGAGAGAGAGATCTCATTAGGGAAAGGAGCAGAAGAGGATTTCATGTGTGTGTGTGTGTGAGAGAGAGAGAGAGAGAGAGCTCATTAGGGAAAGGAGCAGAAGAGGACTGTGATTGTGTGTGCGTGTGTGTGAGAGAGAAA
Organism: Bradypodion pumilum; assembly: GCA_035047305.1. Classification (NCBI taxonomy): domain Eukaryota; kingdom Metazoa; phylum Chordata; class Lepidosauria; order Squamata; family Chamaeleonidae; genus Bradypodion; species Bradypodion pumilum. The sequence goes on along the minus strand of JAWDJD010000002.1, from coordinate 234,232,654 downwards.
ACTCATTAGGGAAA
>JAWDJD010000002.1:234220140-234227640 GCA_035047305.1 Bradypodion pumilum | reverse complement strand
ACTGTTTGTGTGAGTGAGTGAGAGAAAACTCATTAGGAAAAGGAGCAGAAGAGGACTGTGATTGTGTGTGTGTGTGTGTGTGTGTGAGAGAGAGAGAGAAAGAGAAAACTCATTAGGGAAAGGAGCAGAAGAGGACTGTGTGTTTGAGTGAGAGAGAGCTTATTACGGAAAGGAGCAGAAGAGGACTGTGTGTGTGTGTGAGTGAGTGAATGAGAGTGTGTGTGTGAGAGAGAGAGAGCTCATTAGGGAAAGGTGCAGAAGAGGACTCTGTGTGTGTGTGTGTGAGAGAGAGAGAGAGAGCTCATTAGGGAAAGGAGCAGAAGAGGACTGTGTGTGTGTGTGTGTGTGAGAGAGAGAGAGGTCATTAGGGAAAAGAGCAGAAGAGGACTGTGTGTGAGTGAGTGAGAGAGCGAGAGAGAGAGCTCATTAGGGAAAGGATCAGGAGAGGATTGTGTGTGTGTGTGTGTGTGCGAGAGAGAGAGAGCTCATTAGGGAAAGGAGCAGAAGAGGACTGTGTGTGAGTGAGAGAGAGAAAGAAAGAAAGAGAGAGCTCATTAGTGAAAGGAGCAGAAGAGGGCTGTGTGTGTGTGAGAGAGAGATAGATAGAGAGAAAGCTCATTAGGGAAAGGAGCAGAAGAGGGCTGTGTGTGTGAGGGAGTCAATGAGTGAGAGAGAGAGAACTCCTTAGGGAAAGGAGCAGAAGAAGACTGTGTGTATGTGTGTGTGAGAGAGAGAGATCTTTCCGGAAAGGAGCAGAAGAGGACTCCGTATCTTTGTGTGTGTGTGTGTGTGTGTATGTGTGTGTGTGTGTGTGTGTGTGTGTGTGTGTGTGTGTGTGTGTGTGTGTGTGTGTGTGTGTTTGTGTGAGTGAGTGAGTGAGAGAGAGAGAGATCTCATTAGGGAAAGGAGCAGAAGAGGATTTCATGTGTGTGTGTGTGTGAGAGAGAGAGCTCATTAGGGAAAGGAGCAGAAGAGGACTGTGATTGTGTGTGCGTGTGTGTGAGAGAGAAAACTCATTAGGGAAATGAGCAGAAGAGGACTGTGTGTGTGCGAGTGAGGGTGTGTGTGTGAGAGAGAGAGCTCATTAGGGAAAGGAGCAGAAGAGGACTGTGTGTGTGTGAGTGAGAGAGTGAGTGAGAGAGAGCTCATTAGGGATAGGAGCAGGTGAGCACTGTGTGCATGGGTGTGAGAGAGAAACCTATTTAGGGAAAGGAGCAGAAGAGGTCTGTGTGTGTCAGCGAGTGAATGAATGAGAGAAAGCTCATTAGGGAAAGGAGCAGAAGAGGACTGTGATCATGTGTGTGTGTGAGAGAGAGAGAGAGAGAAAACTCATTAGGGAAAGGAGCAGAAGAGGACTGTGTGTTTGAGTGAGAGAGAGAGAGAGAGAGCTCATTACGGAAAGGAGCAGAAGAGGACTGTCTGTGTGTGTGAGTGAGTGAATGAGAGTGTGTGTGTGTGTGAGAGAGAGAGCTCATTAGGGAAAGGTACAGAAGAGGACTGTGTGTGTGTGTGTGTGTGAGAGAGAGAGAGAGCTCATTAGGGAAAGGAGCAGAAGAGGACTGTGTGTGTGTGTGAGAGAGAGAGGTCATTAGGGAAAAGAGCAGAAGAGGACTGTGTGTGAGTGAGTGAGTGAGAGAGCGAGAGAGAGAGCTCATTAGGGATAGGAGCAGGAGAGGATTGTGTGTGTGTGTGTGTGTGTGTGTGTGTGTGTGTGTGTGTGTGTGTGTGCGTGCGAGAGAGAGCTCATTAGGGAAAGGAGCAGAAGAGGACTGTGTGTGAGTGAGAGAGAGAAAGAAAGAAAGAGAGACCTCATTAGGGAAAGGAGCAGAAGAGGGCTGTGTGTGTGTGTGAGAGAGAGAGAGAGAGAGAGAGAGAGAGAGAGAGAAAGCTCTTTAGGGAAAGTACCAGAAGAGGGCTGTGTGTGTGTGAGGGAGTCAATGGGTGAGTGAGAGAGAGAGAACTCCTTAGGGAAAGGAGCAGAAGAAGACTGTGTGTATGTGTGTGTGTGTGTGAGAGAGAGAGAGCTCATTACGGAAAGGAGCAGAAGAGGACTGTGTGTGTGTGAGTGAGTGAATGAGTGTGTGTGTGTGAGAGAGAGCTCATTAGGGAAAGGTGCAGAAGAGGACTGTGTGTGTGTGTGTGAGAGAGAGAGAGGTCATTAGGGAAAAGAGCAGAAGAGGACTGTGTGTGAGTGAGTGAGAGGGCTGTGTGTGTGTGAGAGAGAGAGATAGATAGAGAGAAAGCTCATTAGGGAAAGGAGCAGAAGAGGGCTATGTGTGTGTGAGGGAGTCAATGAGTGAGAGAGAGAGAGAGAGAGAACTCCTTAGTGAAAGGAGCAGAAGAAGACTGTGTGTATGTGTGTGTGTGAGAGAGAGATCTTTCCGGAAAGGAGCAGAAGAGGACTCTGTATCTTTGTGTGTGTGTGTGTGTGTGTGTGTGTGTGTGAGTGAGTGAGTGAGTGAGAGAGAGAGAGAGAGATCTCATTAGGGAAAGGAGCAGAAGAGGATTTCATGTGTGTGTGTGTGTGTGTGAGAGAGAGAGAGCTCATTAGGGAAAGGAGCAGAAGAGGACTGTGTGTGTGTGTGTGAAGGAGAGAAAACTCATTAGGAAAAGGAGCAGAAGAGGACTGTGATTGTGTGTGTGTGTGTGTGAGAGAGAGAGAGAGAAAACTCATTAGGGAAAGGAGCAGAAGAGGACTGTGTGTTTGAGTGAGAGAGAGAGAGAGAGCTTATTACGGAAAGGAGCAGAAGAGGGCTGTGTGTGTGAGGGAGTCAATGAGTGAGAGAGAGAGAGAGAACTCCTTAGGGAAAGGAGCAGAAGAAGACTGTGTGTATGTGTGTGTGTGTGTGTGTGTGTGTGTGTGTGTGTGTGTGTGTGTGTGTGTGTGTGTGTGTGTGTGTGTGTGTGTTTGTGTGAGTGAGTGAGTGAGAGAGAGAGAGAGATCTCATTAGGGAAAGGAGCAGAAGAGGATTTCATGTGTGTGTGTGTGTGTGTGTGAGAGAGAGAGAGCTCATTAGGGAAAGGAGCAGAAGAGGACTGTGATTGTGTGTGCGTGTGTGTGAGAGAGAAAACCCATTAGGGAAATGAGCAGAAGAGGACTGTGTGTGTGTGAGTGAGGGTGTGTGTGTGAGAGAGAGCTCATTAGGGAAAGGAGCAGAAGAGGACTGTGTGTGTGAGTGAGAGAGTGAGTGAGAGAGAGAGCTCATTAGGGATAGGAGCAGGTGAGCACTGTGTGCATGGGTGTGAGAGAGAAACCTATTTAGGGAAAGGAGCAGAAGAGGTCTGTGTGTGTCAGCGAGTGAATGAATGAGAGAAAGTTCATTAGGGAAAGGAGCAGAAGAGGACTGTGTGTGTGAGTGAGTGAAAGAGAGAGAAAACTCATTAGGGAAAGGAGCAGAAGAGGACTGTGATTGTGTGTGTGTGTGAGAGAGAGAGAGAGAGAGAAAACTCATTAGGGAAAGGAGCAGAAGAGGACTGTGTGTTTGAGTGAGAGAGAGAGAGCTCATTACGGAAAGGAGCAGAAGAGGACTGTCTGTGTGTGTGAGTGAGTGAATGAGAGTGTGTGTGTGTGAGAGAGAGAGAGCTCATTAGGGAAAGGTGCAGAAGAGGACTGTGTGTGTGTGTGTGTGAGAGAGAGAGAGCTCATTAGGGAAAGGAGCAGAAGAGGACTGTGTGTGTGTGTGAGAGAGAGAGAGAGGTCATTAGGGAAAAGAGCAGAAGAGGACTGTGTGTGAGTGAGTGAGAGAGCGAGAGAGAGAGCTCATTAGGGAAAGGAGCAGGAGAGGATTGTGTGTGTGTGTGTGTGTGTGTGTGTGTGCGAGAGAGAGAGAGAGCTCATTAGGGAAAGGAGCAGAAGAGGGCTGTGTGTGTGTGTGAGAGAGAGAGAGAGAGAGAGAGAAAGCTCATTAGGGAAAGGAGCAGAAGAGGGCTGTGTGTGTGTGAGGGAGTCAATGAGTGAGTGAGTGAGAGAGAACTCCTTAGGGAAAGGAGCAGAAGAGGTCTGTGATTGTGTGTGTGTGTGTGTGTGTGTGAGAGAGAGAGAGAGAGAGAGAGAAAACTCATTAGGGAAAGGAGCAGAAGAGGACTGTGTGTTTCAGTGAGAGAGAGAGAGAGCTCATTACGGAAAAGAGCAGAAGAGGACTGTGTGTGTGTGTGAGTGAGTGAATGAGAGAGTGTGTGTGTGTGAGACAGAAAGCTCATTAGGGAAAGGTGCAGAAGAGGACTGTGTGTGTGTGTGTGAGAGAGAGAGAGCTCATTAGGGAAAGGAGCAGAAGAGGACTGTGTGTGTGTGTGTGTGTCTGAGCGAGAGAGAGAGAGCTCATTAGGGAAAGGAGCAGAAGAGGACTGTGTGTGAGTGAGAGAGAGAGAGAAAGAAAGAGAGACCTCATTAGGGAAAGGAGCAGAAGAGGGCTGTGTGTGTGTGTGTGTGTGTGAGAGAGAGAGAGAAAGCTTATTACGGAAAGGAGCAGAAGAGGGCTGTGTGTGTGTGAGGGAGTTAATGAGTGAGAGAGAGAGAGAGAGAACTCCTTAGGGAAAGGAGCAGAAGAAGACTGTGTGTATGTGTGTGTGTGTGTGTGAGAGAGAGAGAGCTCATTAGGGAAAGGAGCAGATGAGGACTGTATGTGTGTGTGTGAAGGAGAGAGCTCATTAGGGAAAGGAGCATAAGAGGACTCTGTGTGTGTGTGTGTTTGTGTGTGTGTGTGTGTGTGTGTGTGAGAGAGAGAGAGAGAGAGAGCTCATTAGGGAAAGGAGCAGAAGAGGAAAGTGTGTGTATTGTGTGTGTGTGTTTGAGAGAGCTCATTAGGGAAGGAAGCAGAAGAGCTCTCTCTGTGTGTGTGTGTGATGGAGAGATCTCATTAGGGAAAGGAGCAGTAGAGGACTGTGTGTGTGAGTGAGTGAGTGAGAGAGAGAGAGAGAGCTCATTAGGGAAAGGAGCAGAAGAGGACTGTGTGTGTGAGTGAGTGTGAGAGAGAGAGATCATTAGGGAAAGGAGCAGAAGAGGACTGTGATTGTGTGTGGTGTGTGTGTGAGAGAAAACTCATTAGGGAAAGGAGCAGAAGAGGACTGTGTGTGTGTGAGTGAGGGTGTGTGTGTGAGAGAGAGAGCTCATTAGGGAAAGGAGCAGAAGAGGATTGTGTGTGTGTGAGTGAGAGAGTGAGTGAGAGAGCTCATTAGGGATAGGAGCAGGTGAGCACTGTGTGCATGGGTGTGAGAGGGAAACCTCATTAGGGAAAGGAGCAGAAGTGGTCTGTGTGTGTCAGGGAGAGAATGAAGTAGAGAAAGCTCATTAGGGAAAGGAGCAGAAGAGGACTGTTTGTGTGAGTGAGTGAGAGAAAACTCATTAGGAAAAGGAGCAGAAGAGGACTGTGATTGTGTGTGTGTGTGTGTGTGAGAGAGAGAGAGAAAACTCATTAGGGAAAGGAGCAGAAGAGGACTGTGTGTTTGAGTGAGAGTGAGAGAGCTTATTACGGAAAGGAGCAGAAGAGGACTGTGTGTGTGTGTGTGAGTGAGTGAAGGAGAGTGTGTGTGTGTGAGAGAGAGAGCTCATTAGGGATAGGAGCAGGTGAGCACTGTGTGCATGGGTGTGAGAGAGAAACCTCATTAGGGAAAGGAGCAGAAGAGGTCTGTGTGTGTCAGGGAGTGAATGAATGAGAGAAAGCTCATTAGGGAATGGAGCAGAAGAGGACTGTTTGTGTGAGTGAGTGAGAGAAAACTCATTAGGAAAAGGAGCAGAAGAGGACTGTGATTGTGTGTGTTTGTGTGTGTGAGAGAGAGAGAGAAAACTCATTAGGGAAAGGAGCAGAAGAGGACTGTGTGTTTGAGTGAGAGAGAGAGAGAGAGCTTATTACGGAAAGGAGCAGAAGAGGACTGTGTGTGTGTGAGTGAGTGAATGAGTGTGTGTGTGTGTGAGAGAGAGAGCTCATTAGGGAAAGGTGCAGAAGAGGACTCTGTGTGTGTGTGTGTGTGTGTGTGTGAGAGAGAGAGAGAGAGCTCATTAGGGAAAGGAGCAGAAGAGGACTGTGTGTGTGTGTGTGTGTGAGAGAGAGAGAGGTCATGAGGGAAAAGAGCAGAAGAGGACTGTGTGTGTGTGAGAGAGAGAGCTTATTAGGGAAAGGAGCAGAAGAGGACTGTGTGTGTGTGTGAGTGAATGAGAGAGAGAGAGCTCATTAGGAAAAGGTGCAGAAGAGGACTGTGTGTGTGTGTGAGAGAGAGAGAGCTCATTAGGGAAAAGAGCAGAAGAGGACTGTGTGTTTGTGTGTGTGTGTGAGAGAGAGAGAGCTCATGAGGGAAAGGAGTAGAAGAGGACTGTGTGTGTGTGTGAGTGAGAGAGAGCTCATTAGGGAAAGGAGCAGGAGAGGACTGTGTGTGTGTGTGTGTGAGAGAGAGAGAGAGAGAGAGAGAGAGAGAGCTCATTAGGGAAAGGAGCAGAGGAGGCCTGTGTGTGAGTGAGAGAGAGAAAGAGAAAGAAGCTCATTAGGGAAATGAGCAGGAAAGGATTGTGTGTGTGTGTCTGAGAGAGAGAGAGAGCTCATTACGGAAAGGTGCAGAAGAGGACTGTGTGTGAGTGAAGGAGAGAAAGAAGGAGAGAGCACATTAGGGAAATTAGCAGTAGAGGGCTGTGTGTGTGTGTGTGTGTGTGTGTGAGAGAGAGAAAGCTCATAAGGGAAAGGAGCAGAAGAGGACTGTGTGTGTGTGTGAGGGAGTGAATGAGTGAGTGAGAGAGAGATCTTTACCGAAAGGAGCAGAAGAGGACTCTGTGTGTGTGTGTGTGTGTGTGTGTGTGTGTGTGTGTGTGTGTGTGTGTGTGTGTGTGTGTGTGTGTGTGTGTGTGTGTGTGTGTGCGTGCGTGTGCGTGTGTGTGTGCGTGTGCGTTTGTGTGTGTGTTTGTGTGTGTGTGAATGAGTGAGTGAGTGAATGAGTGAGTGAGAGAGAGAGCTTATTAGGGAAAGGAGCAGAAGAAGACTGTGTGTGTGTGAGTGAATGAGAGAGAGAGCTTATTAGGGAAAGGTGCATAAGAGGACTGTGCGTGTGTGTCAGCGAGAGATAGAGATAGAGAGGTCATTAGGGAAAGGAGAGGAAGAGGACTGTGTGTGTGTGTGAGAGAGAGAGCTTATTAGGGAAAGGAACAGAAGAAGACTCTGTGTGTGTGTGTGTGTGAGTGAATGAGAGAGAGCTCATTAGGGAAAGGAGCAGAAGAGGAAAGTATGTGTTTGTGTGTGTTTGAGAGAGCTCATTAGCGAAGGAAGCAGAAGAGGTCTGTGTGTGTGTGTGTGTGTGATGGAGAGATCTCATTAGGGAACGGAGCAGTAGAGGACTGTGTGTGTGAGTGAGTGAGTGAGAGAGAGAGAGCGCATTAGCGAAAGGAGAAGAAGAGGACTGTATGTGTGAGTGAGTGTGTGAGAGAGAGATCATTAGGGAAAGGCGCAGAAGAGGGCTGTGATTGTGTGTGTGTGTGTGTGAGAGAGAGAGAGAGAGAAAACTCATTAGGGAAAGGAGCAG
>JAWDJD010000002.1:234212640-234217640 GCA_035047305.1 Bradypodion pumilum | reverse complement strand
TGTGTGTCAGGGCATGAATGAATGAGAGAAAGCTCATTAGGGAAAGGAGCAGAAGAGGACTGTGTGTGTGTGTGTGAGTGAGAGAAAACTCATTAGGGAAAGGAGCCGAAGAGGACTGTGTGTTTGAGTGAGAGAGAGAGAGCTTATTACGGAAAGGAGCAGAAGAGCTCTGTGTGTGTGTGTGTGTGATGGAGAGATCTCATTAGGGAAAGGAGCAGTAGAGGACTGTGTGTGTGAGTGAGTGAGTGAGTGAGAGAGAGAGAGAGAGAGAGCTCATTAGGGAAAGGAGCAGAAGAGGACTGTGTGTGTGAGTGAGTGTGAGAGAGAGAGATCATTAGGGAAAGGAGCAGAAGAGGACTGTGATTGTGTGTGCGTGAGTGTGAGAGAGAAAACTCATTAGGGAAAGGAGCAGAAGAGGACTGTGTGTGTGTGAGTGAGGGTGTGTGTGTGTGAGAGAGAGCTCATTAGGGAAAGGAGCAGAGGAGGACTGTGTGTGTGTGAGTGAGAGAGTGAGTGAGAGAGAGAGCTCATTAGGGATAGGAGCAGGTGAGCACTGTGTGCATGGGTGTGAGAGAGAAACCTCATTAGGGAAAGGAGCAGAAGAGGACTGTGTGTGTGTGTGTGTGAGTGAGTGAATGAGAGTGTGTGTGTGTGAGAGAGAGAAAGCTCATAAGTGAAAGGTGCAGAAGAGGACTGTGTGTGTGTGTGTGTGTGTGAGAGAGAGCTCATTAGGGAAAGGAGCAGAAGAGGACTGTGTGTGTGTGTGTGTGTGTCTGAGCGAGAGAGAGAGAGCTCATTAGGGAAAGGAGCAGAAGAGGACTGTGTGTGAGTGAGAGAGAGAGAGAAAGAAAGAGAGACCTCATTAGGGAAAGGAGCAGAAGAGGGCTGTGTGTGTGTGTGTGTGAGAGAGAGAGAGAGAGAGAAAGCTTATTAGGGAAAGGAGCAGAAGAGGGCTGTGTGTGTGTGAGGGAGTTAATGAGTGAGAGAGAGAGAGAAAGAAAACTCCTTAGGGAAAGGAGCAGAAGAAGACTGTGTGTATGTGTGTGTGTGTGTGTGTGTGAGAGAGAGAGAGCACATTAGGGAAAGGAGCAGATGAGGACTGTATGTGTGTGTGTGAAGGAGAGAGCTCATTAGGGAAAGGAGCATAAGAGTACTGTGTGTGTGTGTGTTTGTGTGTGTGTTTGTGTGTGTGTGTGTGTGAGAGAGAGAGAGAGAGAGCTCATTAGGGAAAGGAGCAGAAGAGGAAAGTGTGTGTATGTGTGTGTGTGTGTTTGAGAGAGCTCATTAGGGAAGGAAGCAGAAGAGGTCTGTGTGTGTGTGTGTGATGGAGAGATCTCATTAGGGAAAGGAGCAGTAGAGGACTGTGTGTGCAAGTGAGTGAGTGAGAGAGAGAGAGAGCTCATTAGGGAAAGGAGCAGAAGAGGACTGTGTGTGTGAGTGAGTGTGTGAGAGAGAGATCATTAGGGAAAGGAGCAGAAGAGGACTGTGATTGTGTGTGGTGTGTGTGAGAGAGAAAACTCTTTAGGGAAAGGAGCAGAAGAGGACTGTGTGTGTGAGTGAGGGTGTGTGTGTGAGAGAGAGAGCTCATTAGGGAAAGGAGCAGAAGAGGACTGTGTGTGTGTGAGTGAGAGAGTGAGTGAGAGAGAGAGCTCATTAGGGATAGGAGCAGGTGAGCACTGTGTGCATGGGTGTGAGAAAGAAACCTCATTAGGGAAAGGAGCAGAAGAGGTCTGTGTGTGTCAGGGAGTGAATGAATGAGAGAAAGCTCATTAGGGAAAGGAGCAGAAGAGGACTGTTTGTGTGAGTGAGTGAGAGAAAACTCATTAGGAAAAGGAGCAGAAGAGGACTGTGATTGTGTGTGTGTGTGAGAGAGAGAGAGAGAGAGAAAACTCATTAGGGAAAGGAGCAGAAGAGGACTGTGTGTTTGAGTGAGAGAGAGAGAGCTTATTACGGAAAGGAGCAGAAGAGGACTGTGTGTGTGTGTGAGTGAGTGAATGAGAGTGTGTGTGTGTGTGAGAGAGAGAGCTCATTAGGGAAAGGTGCAGAAGAGGACTCTGTGTGTGTGTGTGTGTGAGAGAGAGAGAGCTCATTAGGGAAAGGAGCAGAAGAGGACTGTGTGTGTGTGTGTGAGAGAGAGAGAGAGATCATTAGGGAAAAGAGCAGAAGAGGACTGTGTGTGAGTGAGTGAGAGAGTGAGAGAGAGAGCTCATTAGGGAAAGGAGCAGGAGAGGATTGTGTGTGTGTGTGTGTGTGTGTGTGTGTGTGCGAGAGAGAGAGAGAGCTCATTAGGGAAAGGAGCAGAAGAGGTCTGTGTGTGAGTGAGAGAGAGAAAGAAAGAAAGTGAGAGCTCATTAGTGAAAGGAGCAGAAGAGGGCTGTGTGTGTGTGAGAGAGAGATAGATAGAGAGAAAGCTCATTAGGGAAAGGAGCAGAAGAGGGCTATGTGTGTGTGAGGGAGTCAATGAGTGAGAGAGAGAGAGAGAGAACTCCTTAGGGAAAGGAGCAGAAGAAGACTGTGTGTATGTGTGTGTGTGTGAGAGAGATCTTTCCGGAAAGGAGCAGAAGAGAACTCTGTATCTTTGTGTGTGTGTGTGTGTGTGTGTGTGTGTGTGTGTGTGTGTGTGTGTGTGTGTGTGTGTGTGAGTGAGTGAGAGAGAGAGAGAGAGAGAGAGAGAGAGCTCATTAGGGAAAGGAGCAGAAGAGGATTGCATGTGTGTGTGTGAAGGAGAGAGCTCATTAGGGAAAGGAGCATAAGAGGACTGTGTGTGTGTGTGTGCGCGCGCGCATGTGAATGAGTGTGTGTGAATGAGTGTGTGTGTGTGTGAGAGAGAGCTCATTAGGGAAAGGAGCAGAAGAGGAAAGTGTGTGTATGTGTGTGTGTGTGTTTGAGAGAGCTCATTAGGGAAGGAAGCAGAAGAGGTCTGTGTGTGTCAGGGCGTGAATGAATGAGAGAAAGCTCATTAGGGAAAGGAGCAGAAGAGGACTGTGTGTGTGTGTGAGTGAGAGAAAACTCATTAGGGAAAGGAGCCGAAGAGGACTGTGTGTTTGAGAAAGAGAGAGAGAGCTTATTACGGAAAGGAGCAGAAGAGCTCTGTGTGTGTGTGTGTGTGATGGAGAGATCTCATTAGGGAAAGGAGCAGTAGAGGACTGTGTGTGTGAGTGAGTGAGTGAGTGAGTGAGTGAGAGAGAGAGAGAGAGAGAGCTCATTAGGGAAAGGAGCAGAAGAGGACTGTGTGTGTGAGTGAGTGTGAGAGAGAGAGATCATTAGGGAAAGGAGCAGAAGAGGACTGTGATTGTGTGTGCGTGAGTGTGAGAGAGAAAACTCATTAGGGAAAGGAGCAGAAGAGGACTGTGTGTGTGTGAGTGAGGGTGTGTGTGTGTGAGAGAGAGCTCATTAGGGAAAGGAGCAGAGGAGGACTGTGTGTGTGTGAGTGAGAGAGTGAGTGAGAGAGAGAGCTCATTAGGGATAGGAGCAGGTGAGCACTGTGTGCATGGGTGTGAGAGAGAAACCTCATTAGGGAAAGGAGCAGAAGAGGACTGTGTGTGTGTGTGAGTGAGTGAATGAGAGTGTGTGTGTGTGAGAGAGAGAAAGCTCATAAGTGAAAGGTGCAGAAGAGGACTGTGTGTGTGTGTGTGAGAGAGAGAGCTCATTAGGGAAAGGAGCAGAAGAGGACTGTGTGTGTGTGTGTGTGTCTGAGCGAGAGAGAGAGAGCTCATTAGGGAAAGGAGCAGAAGAGGACTGTGTGTGAGTGAGAGAGAGAGAGAAAGAAAGAGAGACCTCATTAGGGAAAGGAGCAGAAGAGGGCTGTGTGTGTGTGTGAGAGAGAGAGAGAGAGAAAGCTTATTAGGGAAAGGAGCAGAAGAGGGCTGTGTGTGTGAGGGAGTTAATGAGTGAGAGAGAGAGAGAGAGAACTCCTTAGGGAAAGGAGCAGAAGAAGACTGTGTGTATGTGTGTGTGTGTGTGTGTGAGAGAGAGAGAGAGAGCACATTAGGGAAAGGAGCAGATGAGGACTGTATGTGTGTGTGTGAAGGAGAGAGCTCATTAGGGAAAGGAGCATAAGAGTACTGTGTGTGTGTGTGTGTTTGTGTGTGTGTGTGTGTGTGTGTGTGTGTGTGTGAGAGAGAGAGAGAGAGAGAGAGCTCATTAGGGAAAGGAGCAGAAGAGGAAAGTGTGTGTATGTGTGTGTGTGTGTTTGAGAGAGCTCATTAGGGAAGGAAGCAGAAGAGGTCTGTGTGTGTGTGTGTGATGGAGAGATCTCATTAGGGAAAGGAGCAGTAGAGGACTGTGTGTGTAAGTGAGTGAGTGAGAGAGAGAGAGAGAGAGCTCATTAGGGAAAGGAGCAGAAGAGGACTGTGTGTGTGAGTGAGTGTGTGAGAGAGAGATCATTAGGGAAAGGAGCAGAAGAGGACTGTGATTGTGTGTGGTGTGTGTGAGAGAGAAAACTCTTTAGGGAAAGGAGCAGAAGAGGACTGTGTGTGTGAGTGAGGGTGTGTGTGTGAGAGAGAGAGCTCATTAGGGAAAGGAGCAGAAGAGGACTGTGTGTGTGTGAGTGAGAGAGTGAGTGAGAGAGAGAGCTCATTAGGGATAGGAGCAGGTGAGCACTGTGTGCATGGGTGTGAGAAAGAAACCTCATTAGGGAAAGGAGCAGAAGAGGTCTGTGTGTGTCAGGGAGTGAATGAATGAGAGAAAGCTCATTAGGGAAAGGAGCAGAAGAGGACTGTTTGTGTGAGTGAGTGAGAGAAAACTCATTAGGAAAAGGAGCAGAAGAGGACTGTGATTGTGTGTGTGTGTGTGTGAGAGAGAGAGAGAAAACTCATTAGGGAAAGGAGCAGAAGAGGACTGTGTGTTTGAGTGAGAGAGAGAGAGCTTATTACGGAAAGGAGCAGAAGAGGACTGTGTGTGTGTGTGAGTGAGTGAATGAGAGTGTGTGTGTGTGTGTGAGAGAGAGCTCATTAGGGAAAGGTGCAGAAGAGGACTCTGTGTGTGTGTGTGTGTGAGAG
>JAWDJD010000002.1:234205140-234207640 GCA_035047305.1 Bradypodion pumilum | reverse complement strand
GAGAGCTCATTAGGGAAAGGAGCAGAAGAGGAAAGTGTGTGTATGTGTGTGTGTGTGTTTGAGAGAGCTCATTAGGGAAGGAAGCAGAAGAGGTCTGTGTGTGTGTGTGTGATGGAGAGATCTCATTAGGGAAAGGAGCAGTAGAGGACTGTGTGTGTAAGTGAGTGAGTGAGAGAGAGAGAGAGAGAGCTCATTAGGGAAAGGAGCAGAAGAGGACTGTGTGTGTGAGTGAGTGTGTGAGAGAGAGATCATTAGGGAAAGGAGCAGAAGAGGACTGTGATTGTGTGTGGTGTGTGTGAGAGAGAAAACTCTTTAGGGAAAGGAGCAGAAGAGGACTGTGTGTGTGAGTGAGGGTGTGTGTGTGTGAGAGAGAGCTCATTAGGGAAAGGAGCAGAAGAGGACTGTGTGTGTGTGAGTGAGAGAGTGAGTGAGAGAGAGAGCTCATTAGGGATAGGAGCAGGTGAGCACTGTGTGCATGGGTGTGAGAAAGAAACCTCATTAGGGAAAGGAGCAGAAGAGGTCTGTGTGTGTCAGGGAGTGAATGAATGAGAGAAAGCTCATTAGGGAAAGGAGCAGAAGAGGACTGTTTGTGTGAGTGAGTGAGAGAAAACTCATTAGGAAAAGGAGCAGAAGAGGACTGTGATTGTGTGTGTGTGTGAGAGAGAGAGAGAGAGAGAAAACTCATTAGGGAAAGGAGCAGAAGAGGACTGTGTGTTTGAGTGAGAGAGAGAGAGCTTATTACGGAAAGGAGCAGAAGAGGACTGTGTGTGTGTGTGAGTGAGTGAATGAGAGTGTGTGTGTGTGTGTGAGAGAGAGCTCATTAGGGAAAGGTGCAGAAGAGGACTCTGTGTGTGTGTGTGTGTGAGAGAGAGAGAGCTCATTAGGGAAAGGAGCAGAAGAGGACTGTGTGTGTGTGTGTGTGTGAGAGAGAGAGAGATCATTAGGGAAAAGAGCAGAAGAGGACTGTGTGTGAGTGAGTGAGAGAGCGAGAGAGAGAGCTCATTAGGGAAAGGAGCAGGAGAGGATTGTGTGTGTGTGTGTGTGTGTGTGTGTGTGAGAGAGAGAGAGAGAGCTCATTAGGGAAAGGAGCAGAAGAGGACTGTGTGTGAGTGAGAGAGAGAAAGAAAGAAAGTGAGAGCTCATTAGTGAAAGGAGCAGAAGAGGGCTGTGTGTGTGTGTGAGAGAGATAGATAGAGAGAAAGCTCATTAGGGAAAGGAGCAGAAGAGGGCTATGTGTGTGTGAGGGAGTCAATGAGTGAGAGAGAGAGAGAGAGAGAACTCCTTAGGGAAAGGAGCAGAAGAAGACTGTGTGTATGTGTGTGTGTGTGAGAGAGATCTTTCCGGAAAGGAGCAGAAGAGAACTCTGTATCTTTGTGTGTGTGTGTGTGTGTGTGTGTGTGTGTGTGTGTGTGTGTGTGTGTGTGTGTGTGTGTGTGTGTGTGTGTGTGTGTGTGTGTGTGTCTGTGTGTGTCTGTGTGTGTGTGTGTGTGTGTGAGTGAGTGAGTGAGTGAGTGTGTGTGAGAGAGAGAGAGCTCATTAGGGAAAGGAGCAGAAGATGACTGTATGTGTGTGTGTGAAGGAGAGAGCTCATTAGGGAAAGGAGCTTAAGAGGACTGTGTGTGTGTGTGCGCGCGCATGTGAATGAGTGTGTGTGAATGAGTGTGTGTGTGAGAGAGAGAGCTCATTAGGGAAAGGAGCAGAAGAGGAAAGTGTGTGTATGTGTGTGTGTGTGTGTTTGAGAGAGCTCATTAGGGAAGGAAGCAGAAGAGGTCTGTGTGTGTCAGGGCGTGAATGAATGAGAGAAAGCTCATTAGGGAAAGAAGCAGAAGAGGACTGTGTGTGTGAGTGAGTGAGAGAAAACTCATTAGGGAAAGGAGCAGAAGAGGACTGTGTGTGTCAGGGCGTAAATGAATGAGAGAAAGCTCATTAGGGAAAGGAGTAGAAGAGGACTGTGATTGTGTGTATGTGTGTGTGTGAGAGAGAGAGCAAACTCATTAGGGAAAGGAGCAGAAGAGGACTGTGTGTTTGAGTGAGAGAGAGAGAGCTTATTACGGAAAGGAGCAGAAGAGGTCTGTGTGTGTGTGTGTGTGATGGAGAGATCTCATTAGGGAAAGGAGCAGTAGAGGACTGTGTGTGTGAGTGAAAGAGTGAGAGAGAGAGAGAGAGAGCTCATTAGGGAAAGGAGCAGAAGAGGACTGTGTGTGAGTGAGTGAGTGAGAGAGAGATCATTAGGGAAAGGAGCAGAAGAGGACTGTGATTGTGTGTGCGTGAGTGTGAGAGAGAAAACTCATTAGGGAAAGGAGCAGAAGAGGACTGTGTGTGTGTGAGTGAGGGTGTGTGTGTGTGAGAGAGAGCTCATTAGGGAAAGGAGCAGAAGAGGACTGTGTGTGTGTGAGTGAGAGAGTTAGTGAGAGAGAGAGCTCATTAGGGATAGGAGCAGGTGAGCACTGTGTGCATGGGTGTGAGAGAGAAACCTCATTAGGGAAAGGAGCAGAAGAGG
>JAWDJD010000002.1:234165140-234170140 GCA_035047305.1 Bradypodion pumilum | reverse complement strand
GAGGATTGTGTGTGTGTGTGTGTGTGTGTGTGTGTGTGAGAGAGAGAGAGAGAGAGAGAGAGCTCATTAGGGAAAGGAGCAGAAGAGGACTGTGTGTGAGTGAGAGAGAGAAAGAAAGAAAGAAAGAGAGACCTCATTAGGGAAAGGAGCAGAAGAGGGCTGTGTGTGTGTGAGAGAGAGAGAGAGAGAAAGCTCATTAGGGAAAGGAGCAGAAGAGGGCTGTGTGTGTGTGAGGGAGTCAATGAGTGAGTGAGAGAGAGAGAACTCCTTAGGGAAAGGAGCAGAAGAAGACTGTGTGTACGTTTGTGTGTGTGAGAGAGACATTTCCTGAAAGGAGCAGAAGAGGACTCCGTGTCTTTGTGTGTGTGTGTGTGTGTGTGTGTGTGTGTGTGTGTGTGTGTGTGTGTGTGTGTGTGTGTGTGTGTGTGTGTGTGTGTGTGTGTGTGTGTGTGTGTGTGTGTGTGTGTGAGTGAGTGAGTGAATGAGTGAGAGAGAGAGAGAGGTCATTAGGGAATGGAGCAGAAGAGGACTGTGTGTGAGTGAGTGAGAGAGAGCGAGAGAGAGAGAGCTCATTAAGGAAAGGAGCAGGAGAGGATTGTGTGTGTGTGTGTGTCTCTGTGAGAGAGAGAGAGCTCGTTTGGGAAAGGAGCAGAAGAGGACTGTGTGTGTGTGTGTGAGAGAGAGAGGTCATTAGGGAAAAGAGCAGAAGAGGACTGTGTGTGAGTGAGAGAGAGAGAGAAAGAAAGAGAGACCTCATTAGGGAAAGGAGCAGAAGAGGGCTGTGTGTGTGTGTGAGGGAGAGAGAGAAAGCTCATTTGGGAAAGGAGCAGAAGAGGGCTGTGTGTGTGTGAGGGAGTCAATGAGTGAGAGAGAGAGAGAGAGAGAGAGAGAGAGAGAGAACTCCTTAGGGAAAGGAGCAGAAGAAGACTGTGTGTACGTTTGTGTGTGTGAGAGAGATATTTCCGGAAAGGAGCAGAAGAGGACTCCGTGTCTTTGTGTGTGAGTGTGTGTGTGTGTGTGTGTGTGTGTGTGTGTGTGTGTGTGTGTGTGAGTGAATGAGTGAGAGAGAGAGAGAGGTCATTAGGGAATGGAGCAGAAGAGGACTGTGTGTGAGTGAGTGAGAGAGAGCGAGAGAGAGAGCTCATTAGGGAAAGGAGCAGGAGAGGATTGTGTGTGTGTGTGTGTGTGTGTCTGTGCGAGAGAGAGAGATCTCGTTAGGGAATGGAGCAGAAGAGGACTATGTGTGTGTGTGTGAGAGAGAGAGAGAGGTCATTAGGGAAAAGAGCAGAAGAGGACTGTGTGTGAGTGAGAGAGAGAGAGAGAGAAAGAAAGAGAGACCTCATTAGGGAAAGGAGCAGAAGAGGGCTGTGTGTGTGTGTGATAGAGAGAGAGAGCTCATTAGGGAAAGGAGCAGAAGAGGACTGTATGTGTGTGTGTGAAGGAGAGAGCTCATTAGGGAAAGGAGCATAAGAGGACTGTGTGTGCGTGTGTGTGTGTGTGTGTGTGTGCGTGTGTGTGTGTGAATAAGTGTGTGTGAATGTGTGTGTGTGTGTTTGAGAGAGCTCATTAGGGAAGGAAGCAGAAGAGGTCTGTGTGTGTGTGTGTGTGTGATGGAGAGATCTCATTAGGGAAAGGAGCAGTAGAGGCCTGTGTGTGTGAGTGAGTGAGTGAGAGAGAGAGATAGCTCATTAGGGAAAGGAGCAGAAGAGGACTGTGATTGTGTGTGGTGTGTGTGTGAGAGAAAACTCATTAGGGAAAGGAGCAGAAGAGGACTGTGTGTGTGTGAGTGAGGGTGTGTGTGTGTGAGAGAGAGCTCATAAGGGAAAGGAGCAGAAGAGGACTGTGTGTGTGTGAGTGAGAGAGTGAGAGAGTGAGTGAGAGGGAGATCTCATTAGGGATAGGAGCAGGTGAGCACTGTGCGCATGGGTGTGAGAGAGAAACCTCATTAGGGAAAGGAGCGGAAGAGGTCTGTGTGTGTCAGGGAGTGAATGAATGAGAGAAAGCTCATTAGGGAAAGGAGCAGAAGAGGACTGTTTGTGTGAGTGAGTGAGAGAAAACTCATTAGGAAAAGGAGCAGAAGAGGACTGTGATTGTGTGTGTGTGTGAGAGAGAGAGAGAGAGAGAGAGAGAGAAAACTCATTAGGGAAAGGAGCAGAAGAGGACTGTGTGTTTGAGTGAGAGAGAGAGAGCTTATTACGGAAAGGAGCAGAAGAGGACTGTGTGTGTGTGTGAGTGAGTGAATGAGAGTGTGTGTGTGAGAGAGAGAGAGCTCATTAGGGAAAGGTGCAGAAGAGGACTCTGTGTGTGTGTGTGTGTGAGAGAGAGAGAGAGAGAGCTCATTAGGGAAAGGAGCAGAAGAGGACTGTGTGTGTTTGTGTGTGTGTGTGTGTGAGAGAGAGAGGTCATGAGGGAAAACAGCAGAAGAGGACTGTATGTGAGTGAGTGAGAGAGCGAGAGAGAGAGCTCATTAGGGAAAGGAGCAGGAGAGGATTGTGTGTGTGTGTGTGTGCGAGAGAGAGAGAGCTCATTAGGGAAAGGAGCAGAAGAGGACTGTGTGTGAGTGAGAGAGGGAAAGAAAGAAAGAGAGAGCTCATTAGTGAAAGGATCAGAAGAGGGCTGTGTGTGTGTGTGAGAGAGAGAGATAGAGAGAAAGCTCATTAGGGAAAGGTGCAGAAGAGGGCTGTGTGTGTGTGAGGGAGTCAATGAGTGAGAGAGAGAGAGAACTCCTTAGGGAAAGGAGCAGAAGAAGACTGTGTGTATGTGTGTGTGTGTGAGAGAGATTTTTCCGGAAAGGAGCAGAAGAGGACTCCGTATCTTTGTGTGTGTGTGTGTGTGTGTGTGTGTGTGTGTGTGTGTGTGTGTGTGAGAGAGAGAGAGAGAGTGAGTGAGTGAGTGAGTGAGTGAGTGAGTGAGAGAGAGAGAGAGAGATCTCATTAGGGAAAGGAGCAGAAGAGGATTTCATGTGTGTGTGTGTGTGTGTGAGAGAGAGAGAGCTCATTAGGGAAAGGAGCAGAAGAGGACTGTATGTGTGTGTGTGAAGGAGAGAGCTCATTAGGGAAAGGAGCAGAAGAGGACTGTGATTGTGTGTGCGTGTGTGTGAGAGAGAAAACTCATTAGGGAAATGAGCAGAAGAGGACTGTGTGTGTGTCAGTGAGGGTGTGTGTGTGTGAGAGAGAGCTCATTAGGGAAAGGAGCAGAAGAGGACTGTGTGTGTGTGAGTGAGAGAGTGATTGAGAGAGAGAGCTCATTAGGGATAGGAGCAGGTGAGCACTGTGTGCATGGGTGTGAGAGAGAAACCACATTAGGGAAAGGAGCAGAAGAGGTCTGTGTGTGTCAGCGAGTGAATGAATGAGAGAAAGCTCATTAGGGAAAGGAGCAGAAGAGGACTGTGTGTGTGAGTGAGTGAGAGAGAGAGAAAACTCATTAGGGAAAGGAGTAGAAGAGGACTGTGATTGTGTGTGTGTGTGTGAGAGAGAGAGAAAACTCATTAGGGAAAGGAGCAGAAGAGGACTGTGTGTTTGAGTGAGAGAGAGAGAGCTCATTACGGAATGGAGCAGAAGAG
This sequence comes from Bradypodion pumilum, assembly GCA_035047305.1. Lineage (NCBI taxonomy): Eukaryota > Metazoa > Chordata > Lepidosauria > Squamata > Chamaeleonidae > Bradypodion > Bradypodion pumilum. The sequence goes on along the minus strand of JAWDJD010000002.1, from coordinate 234,166,578 downwards.
GACTGTCTGTGTGTGTGAGTGAGTGAATGAGAGTGTGTGTGTGTGAGAGAGAGAGCTCATTAGGGAAAGGTGCAGAAGAGGACTGTGTGTGTGTGTGAGAGAGAGAGAGAGAGCTCATTAGGGAAAGGAGCAGAAGAGGACTGTGTGTGTGTTTGTGAGAGAGATAGGTCATTAGGGAAAAGATCAGAAGAGGACTGTGTGTGAGTGAGTGAGAGAGCGAGAGAGAGAGCTCATTACGGAAAGGAGCAGGAGAGGATTGTGTGTGTGTGTGTGTGTGTGTGTGTGTGAGAGAGAGAGAGAGAGAGCTCATTAGGGAAAGGAGCAGAAGAGGACTGTATGTGTGTGTGTGAAGGAGAGAGCTCATTAGGGAAAGGAGCAGAAGAGGACTGTGATTGTGTGTGCGTGTGTGTGAGAGAGAAAACTCATTAGGGAAATGAGCAGAAGAGGACTGTGTGTGTGTGAGTGAGGGTGTGTGTGTGTGAGAGAGAGCTCATTAGGGAAAGGAGCAGAAGAGGACTGTGTGTGTGTGAGTGAGAGAGTGAGTGAGAGAGAGAGCTCATTAGGGATAGGAGCAGGTGAGCACTGTGTGCATGGGTGTGAGAGAGAAACCTCATTAGGGAAAGGAGCAGAAGAGGTCTGTGTGTGTCAGCGAGTGAATGAATGAGAGAAAGCTCATTAGGGAAAGGAGCAGAAGAGGACTGTGTGTGTGAGTGAGTGAGAGAGAGAGAAAACTCATTAGGGAAAGGAGTAGAAGAGGACTGTGATTGTGTGTGTGAGAGAGAGAGAGAGAGAGAAAACTCATTAGGGAAAGGAGCAGAAGAGGACTGTGTGTGCGTGTGTGTGTGTGTGTGTGCGTGCGTGCGTGTGTGTGAATAAGTGTGTGTGAATGTGTGTGTGTGTGTTTGAGAGAGCTCATTAGGGAAGGAAGCAGAAGAGGTCTGTGTGTGTGTGTGTGTGTGATGGAGAGATCTCATTAGGGAAAGGAGCAGTAGAGGCCTGTGTGTGTGAGTGAGTGAGTGAGAGAGAGAGATAGCTCATTAGGGAAAGGAGCAGAAGACGACTGTGTGTGTGAGTGAGTGTGAGAGAGAGAGATCATTAGGGAAAGGAGCAGAAGAGGACTGTGATTGTGTGTGGTGTGTGTGTGAGAGAAAACTCATTAGGGAAAGGAGCAGAAGAGGACTGTGTGTGTGTGAGTGAGGGTGTGTGTGTGTGAGAGAGAGCTCATAAGGGAAAGGAGCAGAAGAGGACTGTGTGTGTGTGAGTGAGAGAGTGAGAGAGTGAGTGAGAGGGAGAGCTCATTAGGGATAGGAGCAGGTGAGCACTGTGCGCATGGGTGTGAGAGAGAAACCTCATTAGGGAAAGGAGCGGAAGAGGTCTGTGTGTGTCAGGGAGTGAATGAATGAGAGAAAGCTCATTAGGGAAAGGAGCAGAAGAGGAC
>JAWDJD010000002.1:234157640-234162640 GCA_035047305.1 Bradypodion pumilum | reverse complement strand
AAAGGTGCAGAAGAGGACTGTGTGTGTGTGTGTGTGAGAGAGAGAGAGCTCATTAGGGAAAGGAGCAGAAGAGGACTGTGTGTGTGTCTGTGAGAGAGAGAGGTCATTAGGGAAAAGATCAGAAGAGGACTGTGTGTGAGTGAGTGAGAGAGCGAGAGAGAGAGCTCATTAGGGAAAGGAGCAGGAGAGGATTGTGTGTGTGTGTGTGAGAGAGAGAGAGAGAGAGAGAGAGAGAGAGCTCATTAGGGAAAGGAGCAGAAGAGGACTGTGTGTGAGTGAGAGAGAGAAAGAAAGAAAGAGAGACCTCATTAGGGAAAGGAGCAGAAGAGGGCTGTGTGTGTGTGTGTGTGTGTGTGTGTGAGAGAGAGAGAGAGAAAGCTCATTAGGGAAAGGAGCAGAAGAGGGCTGTGTGTGTGTGAGGGAGTCAATGAGTGAGTGAGAGAGAGAGAACTCCTTAGGGAAAGGAGCAGAAGAAGACTGTGTGTACGTTTGTGTGTGTGAGAGAGACATTTCCTGAAAGGTGCAGAAGAGGACTCTGTGTGTGTGTGTGTGTGTGTGTGTGAGAGAGAGAGAGCTCATTAGGGAAAGGAGCAGAAGAGGACTGTGTGTGTATGTGTGTGTGAGAGAGAGAGAGGTCATGAGGGAAAAGAGCAGAAGAGGACTGTGTGTGAGTGAGTGAGAGAGCGAGAGAGAGAGCTCATTAGGGAAAGGAGCAGGAGAGGATTGTGTGTGTGTGTGTGTGTGTGTGCGAGAGAGAGAGAGCTCATTAATGAAAGGAGCAGAAGAGGACTGTGTGTGAGTGAGAGAGAGAAAGAAAGAAAGAGAGAGCTCATTAGTGAAAGGATCAGATGAGGGCTGTGTGTGTGAGAGAGAGAGAGAGATAGAGAGAAAGCTCATTAGGGAAAGGTGCAGAAGAGGGCTGTGTGTGTGTGAGGGAGTCAATGAGTGAGAGAGAGAGAGAGAGAACTCCTTAGGGAAAGGAGCAGAAGAAGACTGTGTGTATGTGTGTGTGTGAGAGAGAGATTTTTCCGGAAAGGAGCAGAACAGGACTCCGTATCTTTGTGTGTGTGTGTGTGTGTGTGTGTGTGTGTGTGTGTGTGTGTGTGTGTGTGTGTGTGTGTGTGTGTGTGTGTGTGTGTGTGTGTGTGAGTGAGAGAGTGAGTGAGTGAGTGAGTGAGTGAGAGAGAGAGAGAGAGAGATCTCATTAGGGAAAGGAGCAGAAGAGGATTTCATGTGTGTGTGTGTGTGTGTGAGAGAGAGAGCTCATTAGGGAAAGGAGCAGAAGAGGACTGTATGTGTGTGTGTGAAGGAGAGAGCTCATTAGGGAAAGGAGCAGAAGAGGACTGTGATTGTGTGTGCGTGTGTGTGAGAGAGAAAACTCATTAGGGAAATGAGCAGAAGAGGACTTTGTGTGTGTGAGTGAGGGTGTGTGTGTGAGAGAGAGAGCTCATTAGGGAAAGGAGCAGAAGAGGACTGTGTGTGTGTGAGTGAGAGAGTGAGTGAGAGAGAGAGCTCATTAGGGATAGGAGCAGGTGAGCACTGTGTGCATGGGTGTGAGAGAGAAACCTCATTAGGGAAAGGAGCAGAAGAGGTCTGTGTGTGTCAGCGAGTGAATGAATGAGAGAAAGCTCATTAGGGAAAGGAGCAGAAGAGGACTGTGTGTGTGAGTGAGTGAGAGAGAGAGAAAAATCATTAGGGAAAGGAGTAGAAGAGGACTGTGATTGTGTGTGTGTGAGAGAGAGAGAGAGAAAACTCATTAGGGAAAGGAGCAGAAGAGGACTTTGTGTTTGAGTGAGAGAGAGAGCTCATTACGGAATGGAGCAGAAGAGGACTGTCTGTGTGTGTGAGTGAGTGAATGAGAGTGTGTGTGTGTGTGAGAGAGAGCTCATTAGGGAAAGGTGCAGAAGAGGACTGTGTGTGTGTGTGTGTGTGTGTGAGAGAGAGAGCTCATTAGGGAAAGGAGCAGAAGAGGACTGTGTGTGTGTGTGAGAGAGAGAGAGGTCATTAGGGAAAAGAGCAGAAGAGGACTGTGTGTGAGTGAGTGAGAGAGCGAGAGAGAGAGCTCATTAGGGAAAGGAGCAGGAGAGGATTGTGTGTGTGTGTGTGTGTGTGTGTGTGTGTGTGAGAGAGAGAGAGAGAGAGAGCTCATTAGGGAAAGGAGCAGAAGAGGACTGTGTGTGAGTGAGAGAGAGAAAGAAAGAAAGAGAGACCTCATTAGGGAAAGGAGCAGAAGAGGGCTGTGTGTGTGTGAGAGAGAGAGAGAGAGAGAGAAAGCTCATTAGGGAAAGGAGCAGAAGAGGGCTGTGTGTGTGTGAGGGAGTCAATGAGTGAGTGAGAGAGAGAGAACTCCTTAGGGAAAGGAGCAGAAGAAGACTGTGTGTACGTTTGTGTGTGTGAGAGAGACATTTCCTGAAAGGAGCAGAAGAGGACTCCGTGTCTTGTGTGTGTGTGTGTGTGTGTGTGTGTGTGTGTGTGTGTGTGTGTGTGTGTGTGTGTGTGTGTGTGTGTGTGTGTGTGTGTGTGTGTGAGTGAGTGAGTGAATGAGTGAGAGAGAGAGAGAGGTCATTAGGGAATGGAGCAGAAGAGGACTGTGTGTGAGTGAGTGAGAGAGAGAGAGAGAGAGAGAGCTCATTAGGGAAAGGAGCAGGAGAGGATTGTGTGTGTGTGTGTGTCTCTGTGAGAGAGAGAGAGCTCGTTTGGGAAAGGAGCAGAAGAGGACTGTGTGTGTGTGTGTGAGAGAGAGAGGTCATTAGGGAAAAGAGCAGAAGAGGACTGTGTGTGAGTGAGAGAGAGAGAGAAAGAAAGACAGACCTCATTAGGGAAAGGAGCAGAAGAGGGCTGTGTGTGTGAGAGAGAGAGAGAGAGAAAGCTCATTTGGGAAAGGAGCAGAAGAGGGCTGTGTGTGTGTGAGGGAGTCAATGAGTGAGAGAGAGAGAGAGAGAGAGAGAGAGAGAACTCCTTAGGGAAAGGAGCAGAAGAAGACTGTGTGTACGTTTGTGTGTGTGAGAGAGATATTTCCGGAAAGGAGCAGAAGAGGACTCCGTGCCTTTGTGTGTGTGTGTGTGTGTGTGTGTGTGTGTGTGTGTGTGTGTGTGTGTGTGTGTGTGTGTGTGTGTGTGTGAGTGAATGAGTGAGAGAGAGAGAGAGGTCATTAGGGAATGGAGCAGAAGAGGACTGTGTGTGAGTGAGTGAGAGAGAGCGAGAGAGAGAGCTCATTAGGGAAAGGAGCAGGAGAGGATTGTGTGTGTGTGTGTGTGTGTCTGTGCGAGAGAGAGAGAGCTCGTTAGGGAATGGAGCAGAAGAGGACTATGTGTGTGTGTGAGAGAGAGAGAGAGAGGTCATTAGGGAAAAGAGCAGAAGAGGACTGTGTGTGAGTGAGAGAGAGAGAGAGAGAAAGAAAGAGAGACCTCATTAGGGAAAGGAGCAGAAGAGGGCTGTGTGTGTGTGTGATAGAGAGAGAGAGCTCATTAGGGAAAGGAGCAGAAGAGGACTGTATGTGTGTGTGTGAAGGAGAGAGCTCATTAGGGAAAGGAGCATAAGAGGACTGTGTGTGCGTGTGTGTGTGTGTGTGTGTGCGCGTGTGTGTGTGTGAATAAGTGTGTGTGAATGTGTGTGTGTGTCTTTGAGAGAGCTCATTAGGGAAGGAAGCAGAAGAGGTCTGTGTGTGTGTGTGTGTGTGATGGAGAGATCTCATTAGGGAAAGGAGCAGTAGAGGCCTGTGTGTGTGAGTGAGTGAGTGAGAGAGAGAGATAGCTCATTAGGGAAAGGAGCAGAAGAGGACTGTGTGTGTGAGTGAGTGTGAGAGAGAGAGATCACTAGGGAAAGGAGCAGAAGAGGACTGTGATTGTGTGTGGTGTGTGTGTGAGAGAAAACTCATTAGGGAAAGGAGCAGAAGAGGACTGTGTGTGTGTGAGTGAGGGTGTGTGTGTGTGAGAGAGAGCTCATAAGGGAAAGGAGCAGAAGAGGACTGTGTGTGTGTGAGTGAGAGAGTGAGAGAGTGAGTGAGAGAGAGAGCTCATTAGGGATAGGAGCAGGTGAGCACTGTGCGCATGGGTGTGAGAGAGAAACCTCATTAGGGAAAGGAGCGGAAGAGGTCTGTGTGTGTCAGGGAGTGAATGAATGAGAGAAAGCTCATTAGGGAAAGGAGCAGAAGAGGACTGTTTGTGTGAGTGAGTGAGAGAAAACTCATTAGGAAAAGGAGCAGAAGAGGACTGTGATTGTGTGTGTGTGTGTGAGAGAGAGAGAGAGAGAGAGAGAAAACTCATTAGGGAAAGGAGCAGAAGAGGACTGTGTGTTTGAGTGAGAGAGAGAGAGCTTATTACGGAAAGGAGCAGAAGAGGACTGTGTGTGTGTGTGAGTGAGTGAATGAGAGTGTGTGTGTGTGAGAGAGAGAGCTCATTAGGGAAAGGTGCAGAAGAGGACTCTGTGTGTGTGTGTGTGTGAGAGAGAGAGAGAGAGAGCTCATTAGGGAAAGGAGCAGAAGAGGACTGTGTGTGTTTGTGTGTGTGTGTGTGTGAGAGAGAGAGGTCATGAGGGAAAACAGCAGAAGAGCACTGTGTGTGAGTGAGTGAGAGAGCGAGAGAGAGAGCTCATTAGGGAAAGGAGCAGGAGAGGATTGTGTGTGTGTGTGTGTGTGCGAGAGAGAGAGAGCTCATTAGGGAAAGGAGCAGAAGAGGACTGTGTGTGAGTGAGAGAGGGAAAGAAAGAAAGAGAGAGCTCATTAGTGAAAGGATCAGAAGAGGGCTGTGTGTGTGTGTGTGAGAGAGAGAGATAGAGAGAAAGCTCATTAGGGAAAGGTGCAGAAGAGGGCTGTGTGTGTGTGAGGGAGTCAATGAGTGAGAGAGAGAGAGAACTCCTTAGGGAAAGGAGCAGAAGAAGACTGTGTGTATGTGTGTGTGTGTGAGAGAGATTTTTCCGGAAAGGAGCAGAAGAGGACTCCGTATCTTTGTGTGTGTGTGTGTGTGTGTGTGTGTGTGTGTGTGTATGTGTGTGTGTGTGTG
>JAWDJD010000002.1:230192500-230197500 GCA_035047305.1 Bradypodion pumilum | reverse complement strand
CACGAACTCGATGGCGTAGCCAGAGGACAAGATCCGTAAGACCCACCGGTCGTCCGTGATGCCCAACCATACCTGAAGGAAGTTCCGGAGGGGGAGGTACAGGAGATGGAGTGCGAGAGACTCGGCCGTCGCAGCTTCAAACGCGCGACTTGGACTTAGCGTCCGAACGCTTGCCGTGTCCGTAGGGCTGGTAGCGCGGCTTGTGCTGGCGTCGTTGCTTGTAAGAGCCAGACCTGGGCTGCTCCACGGGGCCACCCTGTTGTTGCGGGTTCCCCTGGTAGCGCCGCGTGAAGGGCTGGAACCTCGGCCTGGCAGGCGGAGCCGGCGTGGTGAGCCCCAGAAACTTGGCGGTGGAGTTGGTCTGCTGCATTTCATTGAGGACCTTGTCCGTGTCCTGCCCAAAAAGGCCTTGCCCGTCGAAGGGAAACTCCTCGATGAGCTTCTTCATAGCGTCATCGAGGGAGGTGCCCCTAAGCCAGGCGTGGCGACAGAGCAGGATCGCAGACGACATGTCCTTCGCCGCATAGTCATTTATATGCCTGGCGGTTCGCATCTGTTGCTCCGCCAGGAAATCGCCCTTGGATGCCAGCGCGTCGATCCGTTTCTGGGCGTCGGCAGGTAACGTCGCCGTCTCGGCCTTCACCCACTCCCAGAGGTGAGACTGGTACAGGCCCATGGCAGCCGAGTAGTTGGCGGCGCGGAGGAAGAGGGAACCAGTGGCGTAGAATTTGCGGCCCACCGCGTCCAGCTTCTTACCTTCCGGGGTCGACGGAACCGGGAACCCGCTGGTGGCCGTCCTGTGTTGGAAGGCCTTGACCACCAGGGAATTCGGCAGGGGGTGCGCCTGCAGGAACTCGACGTTCTCATCCAGGACTCTATACATGCCGTCGAGCCTGGACGAAACGGAGTGTGCTGACACCGGCTTCCTCCACGTCGCCTTCGCCGACGTCAGCATGGACGGAAGCATGGTGATATGGACCGGCCGTACCGCACGCCTATCCAGTTTTGCGGTCATCTGGTCCTCACCTTCCAGTGGCGGCTGGTCCACCTTCAGGTTCAACGCGGTCCCCAGGCGCGTCAGCATGGCCGTGAGCGAGCGTTGATCCTCACCACGCGGTGGGTCAACCGCGCCGATGGCCTGGTCCGGTGTCCGTTCGGCGTCGACGTCTCCCTCGTCCTCCTCCGACGAGGCGCTGGAGTCATCGGAGGACGAGAGAGGAACTCTTGCATCCACGTCGGGACCGCGCCAGTACGGCCTGGGCGGGCCGGCGGGATGGGAGTCCACCGCTTCAACGTCTGGACCAACCCGCGACGATGTGGGTGGGCCAGCGGAGCGGACACTCGACCCTCTGGAGGTCGGAAGGGCCACAGCAGGGCCAGCATCCCTGGGGCTTGCGGTGGTCGGTACCAGAGCCGCAGAGGCCGCAGGCATGGAGGTCTTGAACTGGTTGGCAAAAGTCTGAGCCATGACCTGAAACATCCCCTTCAGGAACTCCATTGGGATGGGTCCCCCACCGTTGGGAGCGACGAAACGGTGGCCGACGAAACGGTAGCTGGCCGAGCCGGCGACGAAACGGTGGCCGGTAGGATCGGCGACGAGATGGAGGCTGGCATGGTGATCGCCGCGTCGTCGAGCGTCGGAGTCCTGGGCCTTGGGGAGACGGAAGCCTGCCTCATAGGCGAGCGGGCCCTCCCATGAGGCGGTGACGGGAGTACCTGAAGTGGGCGAGCTGGAGCCCCAGCCCTGCGTCCTTTTTCAGGCGAACCCGAGGAGGACCGTCCTCCCCAGATGGAAGACCCAGGAGACGGACATCTCGCGAACGAGTATGGTGGCGAGGGTCCTGGGGACACAGGGGTGTGCGGAGTAGGCGGGAGCGATCGCCTCTTCTCCGACCCACGCTTCTTTTTCTTGTCTCCGTTCTTGTCCCTCTTCTTCTTCTTCTTGATGGTGGCGGAAGAAGAGGTCGAAGGCGGCGGAGGCTGAGAGACGCTAGCCGAGGTAGAAGCGGCCGCAACGGGAGCCAGAGAGAGTTCCATCAGGTGCGCTTTGAGCCGGTAGCTCTGGTTTTGCACGGCCAGACGGGTGAATTTCTTGCAGTGGGGGCAAGACTGGCTCTGATGAGACTCTCCGAGGCAGAAAAGGCAGAGGCTATGCCTGTCGGAAGCCAAAAACATTTTCAGGCAAGCCCATCACTGTTTGAAGGCCGCGGCCATCAAGGAAAAAATTCTTCCAACGGAAGTTTCTGGAACGCGGTTACCCCGAAGGGCTGGCCAGCCGCCACCCCCTTGAGGGGGGAAACAGTGACCAAAGCGAGTAGGTAACTGAGTCCACCAGAAGGAAGAAACAGCACCGGGGTGGCGATCCTGCCCGAAGGACAAGATCACCGAGAAAAATTGTTTAAATTTGCCAAAAGACTTTCCCTCAGAAGGGCGAAAAAATTGAGGAAGCTCTCAACGATCATCCTGCTGCTACGGCGGAAAGAAGAGAACTGAGGTAAAATGGCGCGCGGGCGCCTCAGGGTGGGCGGTACGGTGGGCGGTCTTACTGCCAAAACTTTTGACCAATAGCTTTTCAAGCCTCCGATCGGCCGTTCTGCGCAGGCGCATAACCCATGAGTGTGGATTCACAAACTATGCGAAGGAGAAAGAGTTGTGTCACAAAGTGAGAGCATCCTTGTCGCCGTGGTGTATGTGTGTAAGTGAGAGAGAGAGAGAGAGAGAGAGAGAGAGAGAGAGAGAGAGAGAGAGTTGTGTAACTAAGTCAGAGCATCCTTGTCCCTGTGGTGTATGGGTGTGAGTGAGAGTGAGACAGAGAGAGAGTTGTGTAAAAAAGTTAGAGCATCCTTGTCCCTGTGGGGTATGTGTGTGTGTGTGTGTGTGTGTGAGAGAGAGAGTTTTGTAACAAAGTGAGAGCATCCTTGGACCTGTGGTGTGTGTGTTCGTGTGTGTGTTTGAGAGAGAGCAAGAGTTGTGTAACAAAGTGAGAGCATCCTTGTCCCTGTGGTGTGTGGTCATGCGTGTGTGTGTGTGTGTGTGTGTGTGTGAGAGAGAGAGAGAGAGTTGTGTAACAAAGTGAGAGCATCCTTATCTCTTTGTTGTGTGTGTGTGTGTGTGTGTGTGTGTGTGTGAGAGAGAGAGTTGTGTAACAAAGTAAGAGCATCCTTGTCCCTGTAGTGTGTGTCATTGAGAGAGAAAGTTGTGTAAGAAAGTGAGAGCATCCTTGTCTCTGTGGTGTGTGTGTGTGTGCACGCATGTGTGTGTGTGAGTGTGTGTGAGAGAGTGAGCATTGTGTAACAAATTGAGTGCATCCTAGTCCCTGTGGTGTGTGTGAGTGAGAGTGAGAGAGAGACAGAGAGAGAGAGAGTTGTGTAACAAAGTAAGAGCATCCTTGTCCCTGTGGTGTGTATATGTCTGTGTGTGTGTGTGTAAGAGAGAGAGTTGTGTAAAAAAGTCAGAGAATCCTTGTCCCAGTCGTGTGTGTGTGTGTGTGTGTGTGTGTGTGTGTGTGTGTGTGTAAGAGAGAGGTGTGTAAAAAAGTAAGAGCATCCTTGTCCCTGTAGTGTGTATATGTCTCTGTGTGTGTGTGTGTGTGAGAGAGAGAGAGTTGTGTAAAAAAGTCAGAGAATCCTTGTCCCTCTGTGGTGTGTGTGTGTGTGTGTGTGTGTGTGTGTGTGTGTGTGTGTGAGAGAGAGAGAGAGAGAGAGAGAGAGAGAGAGAGAGAGAGAGAGAGAGAGAGAGAGAGAGAGAGAGTTGTGTAACAAAGTAGGAGCATCATTGTCCCTGTGGTGTGTGTGTGTGTGTGTGTGTGTGTGTGAGACAGAGTTGTGTAATAATGTCAGAGAATCCTTGTCTCTGTGGGGTGTGTGTGTGAGAGAGTGAGAGTGTGTGTGTGTGAGAGAGAGTTGTGTAATAATGTCAGAGCATCCTTGTCCCTGTGGTCTGTGAGATTGAGAGAGAGAGAGAGACAGAGAGTTTTGTAACAAAGTAAGAGCATCCTTGTCCCAGTGGTGTGTGTGTCTGTGAGAGAGAGTAAGAGATAGAGAGAGAGAGTGTTGTGTAACAAAGTCAGAGCATCCTTGTCCCTGTGGGGTGTGTGTGTGAGTGAGTGAGACACACAGAGAGAGAGAGTTGTGTAACAAAGTAGGAGCATCCTTGTCCCTGTGGTGTGTGTCTGCATATGTGTGTGTGTGAGAGAGAGTTGTGTAACAAAGTCAGAGAATCCTTGTCCCTGTGGTGTGTGTGTGTGAGAGAGAGAGTGTGTGTGTGAGAGAGATAGTTGTGTAACTTAGAGCATTCTTGTCCCTGTGGGGTTTGTGTGTGAGTGTGTGAGGGAGTGAATGTGTGAGAGAGAGTTGTGTAACAAACAGAGCATCCTTGTCCCTGTGGTGTGTATGTGTCTGTGTATGTGTGTGTGTGTGTGTGTGTGAGAGAGAGAGAGTTGTGTAATAATGTCAGAATCCTTGTCTCTGTGGGGTGTGTGTGTGTGAGTGAGAGTGAGAGAGAGAGTGTGTGAGAGAGAGTTGTGTAATAAAGTCAAAGCATCCTTGTCCCTGTGGTCTGTGTGATTGAGAGAGAGAGAAAGACAGAGAGTTGTGTAATAAAGTAAGAGCATCCTTGTCCCAGTGGTGTGTGTGTCTGTGTGAGAGAGTGAGAGATAGAGAGAGAGAGTGTTGTGTAACAAAGTCAGAGCATCCTTGTCCCTGTGGTGTGTGTGTGTGAGTGAGTGAGACACACACACACACAGAGAGAGTTGTGTAACAAAGTAGGAGCATCCTTGTCCCTGCGGTGTGTGTGCATGTGTGTGTGTGTGTGTGTTAGAGAGAGAGAGTTGTGTAACAAAGTCAGAGAATCCTTGTCCCTGTGGTGTGTGTGTGTGTGTGTGTGTGTGTGTGTGTGTGTGTGTGTGTGTGTGTGTGTGTGAGTAAGGGAGAGAGAGTTGTGTAACTTAGAGCATTCTTGTCCCTGTGGGGTTTGTGTGTGAGTGAGTGAGTGTGTGTGTG
>JAWDJD010000002.1:229985000-230002500 GCA_035047305.1 Bradypodion pumilum | reverse complement strand
AGTGAATACGAAAGGGAAGCCCAAAAACAGCTATCCAATAAGGACTTCTATAAAATATTAGATCATGATCCAACAAATAGAACTTTAAACCTCCTCAGGGACAGTTTATTTGAAGGGGTAGCAATGGGTTATATATCTGAATCCATACAGAACTTTTTGTACAATGAAAATCCAAAAATGCCTGTGTTTCACTTGCTCCCCAAAATTCATAAAGACCGTCCTGACGATGGCATCACGCCAGGAAGACCTATTGTCTCCTCGATTGGATCCGCTGTGGAATCCACATCACGTTTTTAGATTACCACCTTAATCCTTTCACAACGAACACTGCCTCATACATCAAAAACACAACAGACTTTATTACACAAGTAGAAGGTGTGCAAGTACCCAGAGGTGGGGGCTTCATTACTATGGATGTCCAGGCACTTTACACTAACGTGCCTTTGGATGATATTAAAGAAATAGTAAATGGGGTTCTGGAAACACGCAAAGAGCTACACCTCCCCACTCATTTTTTACTGGGGCTTCTTGATTTAGTTTTAGATCATAATTTTTTCAGATATGGCAAAACAATTTATTTACAGATTAAAGGAGTGGCCATCGGGAGCTCAGTAGCGCCCTCTCTGGCCAACCTGTATATGATTAAATTTGAAGAAGAGTATCTCCTGAATGAAGAGAATAATCCATTTTCTCAACATATTATTTTATATAAACGTTTTTTAGATGACCTTTTCTTTATTGTTAGTGATTTGAGTATTGCACCTCTATTTGTGGATTGGGTTAACACTCTCAATATGAATCTCAAGTTTACTCATAATATTGGGGCAGCTTCAATACCATTTTTAGATGTTAATACCTACATTTCAACAGAGCGGCTAGTGGGGGTCAGTTTATATAGAAAGAAGACAGATAGAAATGCATATTTGGATTTCAAATCATTCCATCCATATCACCTGAAATATAATCTGCCCTATGGATTATTTTTAAGAGCAAAAAGGAACTCCTCTTTGGAGTGTGACTTTGAAAAAGCTAGTAACAGCATTACCTCCTTTCTACAACAGAAAGGTTATCCAGATAAGGTAATTAAAGAAAACCTAATTAGAGCTAGGGCTATTCCAAGGGACAGATTGCTCCACAATAGTGTCAGGGCTGTAGCGATATCTGGCCGCTAGGGCGGCGTTAGAGCCCGGAGGAGACTGATCAATGACAACACGAGGCAACAGGAGCGAGATCAGATCAGTACTTTATTGGAAAAAGGCAACATCATTTATAGGGAAAAAAGCGCAACGGTGGCAGGCTGTCATCTGACAGGAAAATTACCTCACCCACGTACACGGGTTAATGGGGAACTCCTCAAAGGGGAGTTAATTAACTGGGGCAAACATGGGTTTAGGGACCTCATTGTCTTGGGGATTAGACAGGGACAAACATGGCTTATTTGCGCCAGGGATTTCCCGAGCCGGGAGATGAGCTATGCACTTAATGTTTGACAGGAGTCAGCTATTCTGCTTCCTTGGCCGAGTCGCAGGTCAGGTCACGGTAATTGGGTGAATCAAACCCTATATTTTATTCACCCCCCTTAATTTGTCTGCCCGCAGAGCCCGCGGCTCAAGGAGCGTCCTCCTGAAGCGGCCTCTGCAAGGGCCATTTCCATGCCCGATGGGCATGGGGAAACCGCATCTCCCCTTTATTTTCTATTTAAGGACCTGACTGGCGACCTTGCGCAAGAGCGGCATCAGCTGTTGAGCGGGTATGACGTCACGGAGTTTCTCTCTGGGGCGGCACTTGGAGATCAGTGAGGGAATGCACTGAGCAAAACAACAAAGCGTAATGCCTAGTATGGCTATCCCCACCACTACCTTAAGCACCGTTTGCAGCCAGCCCCAGGGGATCCACGACCACATCCAATTCCACAGGGAACTCCACCAAGCCCCCCATGCGGAACCCTCAGTAATACCCTGGACTATGGTGTGGAGGTCCGTGATCTGGCTTTGGATCTTGCGGGAGTTGTCAGTAAGATTGAAGCAGCACATTCCATGAAAAGATTCGCAACCCAGGTGGTGCAGCAAGAGGAGGTAGTCGATAGCCGCTCGATTGTCAAGAACTGCATGGCGAAGTTCTGCCTGTTCCTGATTGAGGAGCGCTATCGCTGTGGAGGTATGGTTAATGGCTTTGGCCAAACCGCAAGCCAAGCGGCCAATCCTCCGTGCATTGCCGACGGCCAAGCCTGGCACGCCGACAAGGCTGACTGCTAGTGATACATACTCAGCGGGACTCATTACTCTGAAGCTGCTGTCACAAGAGCTGTCTAACTGGGTTGTGCGTGCGTGCCGTATGAGTGGGGAGACATTTGAAACATTGGAAACATGTGGAACATTAGAAACATTTGTGCTTGGGGCAATCATGTCCTTAGTAGGAAGTAACAGTGTCAAGCGACTGATACAACACATTGAGTCCGACAGATTTGCAGGAATATAGTTCCATGTGAACTGGTTGCAGGTGAAAAACCACCCTGAAGGTAGGGTGACGTGAGCGTACAGCGAAGTGAGTGTCTCTGGCTTATTACAAGTCCAGTTGCCGCTGCCGGGGTCAAGGCAGCGGCGCCGAGTCTGACCGCCTGAGGTGCAGCCGGTCATTCGGGTGCAAACAGCGTCCGGGCTGATCGCCACTCGAGGGGTATGAAGAGTGGCGGCGTCAGCCGGCAAGGTTGACACAAGTTGCAATCCCCCCCAGCGTGCGTATGCTGAGAAGGTGGTAGGAGTGTGTGGGCCAAAGAACGCCTTCAGTAACCAGTCGCCATCCTTGGTGCGCGCGTCCAGAGTGTGGCACACGGGGATGAGACAGGTGCTGAGGATAGATGCAGAACCAATGTCCTGCTGTAGACAAAAATCGGACTGGTTGACGAGGCCCGCCAACCTTTCCCACAAGTTGTACTGCATTCGTGCGGAAAGATCTTCACCAGGCGGCAAACCGTCGGCCTGGATCGGAGTAGCCTGAACGCCTCCCCCCAAAAGCAGGGAAAGGGCCAGGATGACGATGATCGCCATGGAGTTGGCGTGAATCTGGGCAAAGACTGCTGCTACGAGGTTCTCCGGTGTCGGCTCCTTCTCCTCGCGCTGGAGGGCGTCCTCAGCTTTACTGCAAAGCGCTTTGACCATCCCCCAGGTGATCTTCGGCGCCGCCGGTGGCCGTCTCCTCCGGCGGGTCTTGTCGGTCAGCGTGAGGTCCTCCATCTCCGGGATCGGACTCGGGCCGGCCTGGTTCCACGCCATGCGGTTCCAAGTGGGGCTTGACACACCGGGCTGGAATCCAAACGACACCTGTAGGAGACATAACTGCAGCATACCCTCTTCCCCAGGTTATGAGCGGCACCGGGCCCCTCCAAGAAGGGTCTGGTGGCACTCGGTACCGGACCATAGGTCGCGGGAGAGCTTCCGAACGGCGGAAATGCTTCTCCTGCGGCGTACAATCCGAAAAAACATTAAGGTGATTGTAGGTGAACAATACCTTGTTGAGACACATCTGTGCTTCTCCCTGTGACTTGGGGAGGGCTGGTGGCTCCCCCCTTTCTGTTTGTTTGTCAATATAGGACTTTAGCGTCCGATTGACCCGCTCTACAATCGCCTGCCCTTGCGGATTGTAGGGAATTCCAAATGTGTGCTTGATGTCCCAAGTAGCCATGAAGGCGGCCAACTGCCTGGAACTGTAGGCCGGCGCGTTGTCCGTCTTCACATGCCGCGGCTTGCCCATTGCCGCAATGCAGGAAAGGAGGTGCTGCTCCACATGGGTGGCAGCCTCCCCTTTCTGCGCCGTTGCCCAAACAAACTGCGAAAAAGTGTCAATGCAGACGTGCATGTATTGCCATCTGCCGAACTGTGGCACATGCGTGACGTCCATCTGCCATACCTGATTAGCCTCCGTCCCTCGTGGGTTGACCCCCCACGAGGGCCCCCCCGGTGCTCCTGCGCAATGCTGGCAAGAGCGGACTATACCCTGGGCTTGAGAAAGCGGCAGATTGAACTGTCTGGCGAGTGCCTTGGCATTTTGGTGAAAAAAGGCATGGCTCTGGATTGGAGTAGTGAAAACTCCCAAAACTGAACGTTGCTGAATTTCCTTTGCGGCCGCATCCGCTCTGCTATTGCCCGCGGAAATCGGACCCGGTAGGTCTTGGTGACTTCGGATGTGGGCAATGTAGAGCGGCTCTGTGCGGTTCCGCAAATGAAATTGAGCAGTGAGAAACAGACTGAGCAAGTTCTTGTCTATCGCGGGAGTAATGTAAGCTCCCGGTAGACTGTGAAGCAAATTCCTTACATACAGACTGTCAGTAATGATATTTAAACGTTCCTCGGCGAAGGTGCGCAAGGCAAGGTTCACGGCTGCCAACTCCGCCCGCTGCGCGGACTTCTGTGGAAGAGTTAGCAGCGTGCGCCAAGCTTCGCCCTCCTGCCAAGTCAGGACACCATATGTGCGTCCCCCATCGGTAAAAACTGTCTTGGCCCCCTGAAGCGGGACCAGCTAGAGCAATTCGAACAAGCTGACTGTTCCTGTCTGAAGTGAGACAAGTCTGGGGTCCTTGGGCAAATGGTATGCCAAGCTTCCAGTGAATCCTTCCAAAGCTATCGGAAGCGAGTCACCTAGCTGCATCAACTGGTGAATTTGTTCCTTGGTGAACGGGACTATGATCTTAGCTAAATCGTGCCCAGAAATGTCCCTTGCTCTCAGCCTGCCGCGGTAGATCACCGCGGAGACCAGTTCTTGGGGCGGAACGATGTTCCGAGAAGAGGTGTTTGGCAAGTATACCCACTCCACAATTTTCGCTCCCTTCTCTGAGTCTACTCCTAGCGCCCCAGTGAACATGGATCCCGACCGTACGATGTACAAATTCAGGATCGGGGCATATGGCCCCGGGGCGATCCTATCCACCCACCTCTGGCTGAGAACTTGGTTCACCTTCTCGAGCGCCAAGCGCGCATCTCGAGAGATTTTTATCCGGTCTGCCGGCTGCTTACCTAAGGTTAGCAGCGAGAAGAGCGGTTTTAGAAGATCCGTATCTAAACGAAAATACGGTCTGGCCCAATTGATGTTCCCCAAAACTTGCTGCAACTCTACAAGGGTGACTGAGTCTTGTAAATTTATCTGAGGCAGGACTGGTGCTGCAAAAGAGCGGAGAAGCCGATGGCCCAGGTATGAAAAGGGCTCGGTTCTCTGCACTTTCTCAGGGGCAATAAGTAAGCCTTTGTCCCCCAGGCTGGCCTGGAGGTCAGAAAACATTTCGCTGCCAAGTTGTGGCAACGCTACTAAGATGTCGTCCATGAAGTGACAAACAATAGCTTTAGGGTAAAGGCTTCGGAACTTTGCCAGTGCGCCGTGAACATAAATTTGGCACAGGGTGGGCGAATTGAGCATGCCCTGTGGCAAAAATTTCCACGCGTAACGCTGCGTGGGCTCTCCGTGGTTCACGACCGGCACTGTAAAGGCGAACCTTTCCCGGTCCCTGGGGTCTAGGGGGATTGTATAAAGGCAATCCTTGAGATCTACAACCAGGATCTCCCACCCCTCGGGAATCATATTAGGATTTGGGATGCCGCATTGAAGCGGACCCATCGGCTGAATGCATTTATTGATCTCCCTGAGATCGTGGAGGAGTCGCCACTTCCCCGACTTCTTCTTAATCACAAAAATTGGCGAATTCCAGGGGCTTGTGGACTGTTCTATGTGTCCGGCGTCTAGCTGTTCTTTAACTAGCTGCTTGAGGGCAACTAATTTCTCTCCCACTACCGGCCATTGTTCTACCCATACCGGAGTGTCGGTGAGCCATTTAAGTGGCAACGCCATTACCCGAAGGTAAGCGTAGCACCGTACTGCTGGAGAATGTCTCGCCCCCAAAGGCTGATGTGCACGTCAAGAATGTGCGGCCGAATTACCGCTGTGCCGTCAGCCTTTGGGATTGTGACTTCTACCCACTCTCGGCTCCTGAACGCTTCCTGGACGCCTCCTACCCCCCACACATCGGAGACCGGCTCAATGGCCCACTCTCTTGGCCACTGGCTCCTGCTTATCACTGACACATCCGCTCCGGTATCGAGTAACCCTGAGAACACCCTTTTGTTCAAAAATACCTCGATAACGGGGCGCTGTTTCCACTCAATGTTGGTCTCCACTGTCGCTAAGACCTGGTATCCTTGCACTGCCTCACTCGCGCTCGAGCGGTCTGCTGAACCGGACTCTGAGCTGTCCCTGAGCCTTCCCTGGCTGCCTGCTGGTGAGTGACAAGGAACCATGATCAGTTGCGCTAACGTGTCTCCCTTGTGGATTGTCTGGGGCAGGTGCGCCCAAAGCTGGACCTGGAGAATGCCTGAAAAATTCGAGTCAATGACTCCTGGAATTATGAAAATTCCGCGTGCTCCAGCTACACTACGGGGCAAAACTAAACCTATAAAGCCTCTGGGCAGGGGTCCCATGTACTGGGTGTCGACTAGATAGACTGTGCCTGGCAGGTCGCATGTAACGTCCGCCTGGCAAGTCAATTCTAGCCCCGTGCTGCCCTTGGGGCTGGCCTGTGCCCTCGCAGTGCCTGGGATGTGCCTAGAATCTAGTCTAGGTCTGGGGAGTTCTGGATCTGGGTGAAGGAAGCCTCTGTTTGGACTGGGGCCAGAGACGTGCCCGGATTCCGGTTTCCCGAACTCGGACAAAACCTGGCCCAATGGTAGCCTTTCTTGCACTTCGGGCAGGGGGTGGTCGGAGCCTTGGGACGGCCGGACTTTTGTCCGCCTCCCTTGGATCGGCACTCCCTAGCGAAGTGACCGACCTTGCCACAAGTGTGACATGCCCCTTTGTTCTTGCCATTCGGTCTTCTTCCCCCCTGCACCGCTGCCGCTAGCAGACCCATCTTGTAGGAGTCTGTGCCAACGTCGGAGCATGCTCGAATCATGTCCGTTAAGGTTATGTCAGGGCGATTGCCCAGGGACTGCAAGATTTTACGGCAGTCCAAGTTGGCGTTGTCTTTGGCTAGCTTAATCATGAGCTCTTCCTGGGCCTGCTCATTGTCAATCTGCCTGCTGATTGCTTCTTCCAGGCGATTGATGAAGTCCATGTAGGGCTCTTGGGCTCCCTGCTTAATGGCGGTGTAATTTTTGGCCGTTTTGCCAGACGCTGGGACCTTGAAGTATGCCCTATAGGCAGCCTCGGCTGACATCTCTAGGGTGGCGAGAGGCAGGTTGATTTGAGCGTTGATGGACTCAAAGGCACCTGAACCATACAGCTGGTCAGGGATTACCGCGCCTCCCATCCTGGCAGCCTGAGCTTGCGCCTCTAGGCGGAACTCGCTGTCCCAAATCATGTACTGGCTGGGGGTGAGCATCATCCTCATGACGGCTTTCCAATCATGAGGAATCCACATGGTGGTCTCGCACACTTGCTGAAGCGTGCCCCTCGTAAAACGACTTTGGAGCCCTGTCTCTGAAATTGCTTTCCGTAAAGCCATGAGAAGCTTGTACGGGACTGGGGAGTGTACTATCTGCTGTGCGCCCGTGAGCGCGTCCATCTCCAAACGGATGGGACAAATCTGTCTGAGTTCAGCTAGCTGTTCAACTGACAATTCCCCCTTCTTGAGTTCTATCTCAGCTGTGCGCTGAAGGGCACTCTTCACGACTAGGGAACCTGGGGCTGTCAGAGAAGCGCCAGCGCCTCTCATTCCTTGCGTTCCCTCGGTGACGTCTGCAGCTGCCACCGCGGGAAGGCTCCCTGCGCTACTCTGCTGGTACTGGAATGTCGGATAGAGTGCGGTGGGCGCAGTCGGCTCGACTGGCGTGCCTGATGGCTTCTCTAACGGGGGTTCTTCCGCTTCTACCCGGACTGGCTCGATCTGCTCTAAGAGTCTCCTACATTTCCGCCATGTGCGGACTATCCCTCCTGGAGCTTTCGGGGTTTGCTGAATGCAGTCTCCTATCTGATCCCAGAGCTTCAGGGTCAACGTACCTACTTCTGGGTAAAGTAGGCAGTGTTCCCTGAGGTACGCCAAAAGTCTCGCTAGCTCCCTGCTGTGAAATCGGAACTTAAAAACCCTGGCCAGGATTATGAACTCTTGCTCCCGAGTTCTTTGGCTAGCGGACGGACTTGGTCTATGAGAACAAGTCCCCATATTACCTGCGATGGTCCTCTGAAGTTTCCTCCTCGGGACGAAGATCGACGCGTCTTTGCAGGCAACAGGTTCGGGCGACGGGTGTCTGGGGTAGACCTCGGAGCGTGGACCTTCTGCCACGGGCCCTTCTATCGGCCTCTGCGATGTCAGGGGCTCACAGCCTGCCCTGAGCGGAACGCGTTTCCCTCTATGGCAAACCTCTCGAAAGTGAGGAGGAAGTGGTAGGAATGTCTCTCTGGAATGCCTCGCGGCGGGCCGCTCTCTGCCCGGCTGGCTGCCGACCAGAGCGCCGCGCTATCCTCTGGGCTGGCGGGTCGCGGTTCAAGCGCGGAACCGGACCGCGTGGAGCGCTGCTCACGAGCAGACCTCTCCGGGGTCTCTTACTCACGAGTAAATCACGTCGGGGTCACCAGCTGTAGCGATATCTGGCCGCTAGGGCGGCGTTAGAGCCCGGAGGAGACTGATCAATGACAACACGAGGCAACAGGAGCGAGATCAGATCAGTACTTTATTGGAAAAAGGCAACATCATTTATAGGGAAAAAAGCGCAACGGTGGCAGGCTGTCATCTGACAGGAAAATTACCTCACCCACGTACACGGGTTAATGGGGAACTCCTCAAAGGGGAGTTAATTAACTGGGGCAAACATGGGTTTAGGGACCTCATTGTCTTGGGGATTAGACAGGGACAAACATGGTTTATTTGCGCCAGGGATTTCCCGAGCCGGGAGATGAGCTATGCACTTAATGTTTGACAGGAGTCAGCTATTCTGCTTCCTTGGCCGAGTCGCAGGTCAGGTCACGGTAATTGGGTGAATCAAACCCTATATTTTATTCACCCCCCTTAATTTGTCTGCCCGCAGAGCCCGCGGCTCAAGGAGCGTCCTCCTGAAGCGGCCTCTGCAAGGGCCGTTTCCATGCCCGATGGGCATGGGGAAACCGCACAGGACACCTGAGAACAGGCTTCACTGTTCATTTGTTTTTTCTCCATTGTCAAACCAGATCCAGAACATTATCAACAAACATTGGCACATTGTTAACCACTTAACAGGTTGCTCTTCTCCTCCTCGAATAGGCTTGAGGAAATCAAAATCTATTCAGCAGATAGTTAGCAGAACGGACCATTTAGCTCGATCTTTACCTAAGCAACCATTAATAACAGGGCATTTTAAATGTGGTCAATGTACACAGTGTTCTTTGGCTTGGCAAACAAAAATGGTCTCGATCCATAGCAGCAATTATATGTTACATCTAAACCATTTCTCAAATTGCAACAATTCGGGCTGTATCTATCTACTAACCTGTCCCTGTGGATTGGGTTATGTGGGGGTTACTTCCCGAAAAATCAAAACTAGGGTGGGGGAACACAGGTCTAAAATCCGCAATCAGAACCTGTCTGCACCTCTGGTCAACCACTTTATTGAAGCAAACCATAAGGATAAAGATTTTAAATTTGTAGTTTTGGAAATTATTAAACAACAACCTTATCAGCACACCAATATGGATATTGCTTTAAGACAGAGGGAGAGTTTCTTCATTCACCGTTTCAACACACTGCACCCATATGGGCTAAATCAAGAGCTTGATTTCAGTTGTTTTCTGTGATTAACCAGCTGTGGGAGATTTTCTCTTTAAAAATGTCCTTGGAGTTAGATAACATAACGTCCGTCGACACCAAAAGAATTTACTAGGGAGGTCTGGGACGCGATATACTGCTTTAAAACCTTATCACTGATACAACACTTTTGGTATGTATTCTTCATGTATCCAAGATCATGTATATAGTTGTATATATATTTGTGTGTATATATATCTTGTATGTTTATGACTATTAGTAATTGCATCAACTTATTATTTAGATCCCTGAAGAAAACTTTTGAAAAATCCTCTATCGAAAGGGTTTCGGATCTTTTGTGTTACCTTGAGAAGATTGCTACAATAAATAAATTTACTGACAAACAGTTCCAGTGGACTTTACAGTGCTACGTTTGTCCCCACATTCTATTCTGCTCTACAAAGTAAGAGCATCCTTGTCCCTGTGGTGTGTGTGTGTGTGAATGAGAGAGAGAGAAAGAGTTGTGTAACAAAGTAAGAGCATCCTTGTCCCTGTGGTGTGTGTGTGTGTGTGTGTGTGTGTGTGTGTGTGTGTGTGAGAGAGAGAGAGAGAGTGAGAGAGAGAGTGAGAGAGAGAGAGATAGTTGTGTAACAAATTCAGAGAATCCTTGTCCCTGTGTGGTGTGTGTGAATGAGAGAGAGGGAGAGGGAGAGAGAGAGAAAGAGAAAGAGAAAGAGAGAGAGAGAGAGTGAGTGAGTGAGTTGTGTAACAAAGTAAGAGCATCCTTGTCCCTGTGGTGTGTGTGTGTATGAGAGAGAGTGAGAGTGAGTGAGTGAGTGAGTGAGTGAGAGAGAGAGAGAGTTGTGTAACATAAGAACATAAGAACATAAGAACAGCCTTGCTGGAACAGGCCACAGCCCATCCAGTCCAGCATTCTGTCTCACACAGTGGCTCACCATTTCCTTCAGGGTATTCCCAAGGAGATGCCTTCACCTGCTTAGGATTCCCTGGAAATGGCATTGAGAGATATCCTGCCTATCTCTCCAACCCGGAGGTTGTCCTTAGGTAGCCATAATTATAGCCATTGATAGCCTTGTCCTCCATGAACTTGTCTAATCCTTTCTTAAAGCTGTCAAGACTGACAGCTGTCACCACTTCTTCTGGCAGGGAGTTCCATAGACCAGTAATCCTCTGGGTGAAAAAGTACTTTCTCTTATTTGTTTGAGAACTAGTACCCAAAAGTTTCATGGAGTGTCCCCTAGTTCTAGTGTTGTGCGATAGGGAAAACAGTTTTTCCTTATCCACTTTGTCCACACCGTGCATGATTTTATAAACTTCAATCAGGTCACCTCTTAGACGCCGTCGTTCAAGAGTGAAAAGGCCCAACCGTTGCAGCCTCAGATGGTAAGGAAGGTGTTCCAGTCCCCTAATCATTCTGGTTGCCCTCCTCTGTACTTTCTCCAACTCCATAATATCCTTCTGGAGGTATGGCGACCAGAACTGTACACAGTATTCCAGATGGGGCCTCACCATAGATTTATAAAGAGGCAAAATGACACTTGCTGACTTATTTTCTATACCCTTCCTAATGATCC
Organism: Bradypodion pumilum; assembly: GCA_035047305.1. NCBI lineage: Eukaryota > Metazoa > Chordata > Lepidosauria > Squamata > Chamaeleonidae > Bradypodion > Bradypodion pumilum. The sequence continues at coordinate 229,991,211 of JAWDJD010000002.1, read as the reverse complement.
CTAACATTGAGTTTGCTTTTTTCACTGCTGAGGCACACTGGGTTGACACCTTCATTGAGCTGTCCACCAGGACACCAAGGTCCCTTTCCTGGTTTGTCGCAGAGAGTTCAGACCCCATCAGTTTATAAATGTAATTGGGGTTTTTTGCCCCAACATGCATCACTCTGCACTTACTGATGTTGAAGCTCATTTGCCACTGTTTTGCCCACTCCCCCAGTGTCAAGAGATCCCTCTGGAGCTCTTCACAATCTCTCACAGTTTTCACTACTCTGTATAATTTAGTATCGTCAGCAAATTTGGCTACCTTGCTTTTTACTCCTACCTCTAGATCATTTATGAAGAGGTTGAAAAGCAGGGGTCCCAGTACTGAACCTTGGGGGACCCCACTCTTTACTTCCCTCCACTTGGAGAAGTGTCCATTTAGTGCTACCCTCTGTTTCCTGTCCCTTAGCCAGTTGCTGATCCAGGACAAGACCTGTCCCTTTATTCCATGACTGGTAAGTTTATTCAAGAGCCTTTGGTGTGGGACCTTGTCAAAAGCCTTCTGAAAATCCAGATAAACAATGTCAACTGGATCCCCCTTATCCACATGCTTGTTGACACTCTCAAAAAATTCCAACAGATTAGTGAGGCATGATTTGCCCTTGCAAAAGCCATGTTGGCTCTCCTTTAGCAGCGCCTCCTCTTCTATGTACCTATTAATTCTATCTTTTAGGATGGTTTCCATCACTTTACCTGGGACACATGTCAAACTGACAGGCCGGTAATTTCCTGGATCACCCCTGGATCCTTTTTTGAAAATTGGTGTTACATTCGCTACCTTCCAGTCATCAGGCACAAACCCTGATTTGAGGGAAATATTATATATTTTGGCTAGGAGATCAGCAATTTCATCTTTAAGTTCCCTGAGAACTCGTGGATGGATGCCATCTGGTCCTGGTGATTTGTTAGTGTTTAGTTTAACAAGACATGCAAGGACCTCCTCCCTGGTTATTTCTATCTTGCTTAATTCTTCGGTTTCCCTCCCTACGAAGATAGGTTCTGTTTTGGGCATGTGGTCTCTATCTTCTTCAGTGAATACTGAAGCAAAGAATTCATTGAGTCTCTCTGCAATCTCTGTTTCCTCTTTAATAACCCCTTGCCTTCCATTGTCATCTAATGGTCCAATGGCCTTCCTAGTTGGGTTCTTACTTCTAATGTACTTAAAGAAGTCTTTGTTATTCCTCTGAGTATTTTTAGCTATACGCTCCTCAAAGTCTTGCTTTGCTTTCCTGATTGTTGCCTTGCATTTGTTCTGCCAGAATTTATGTTTCTGCCTGCTGTCCTCATTTGGACAAGCCTTCCATCTTCTAAATGAGCTTTTCTTGCTCTTGATCACTTCCCGAACAGCTCCTGTAAGCCACATTGGAGTCCTCTTGGACCTGGCAGTGCCCTTTTTCCTTTTGGGTATGCATTCCAATTGGGCCTCTGTTATTGTTTTTGTAAACAGCCTCCATGCCTCTTGGAGTGTTTGGACTCTCTCAATTTTCCCTTTCAGCTTCTTTTTTACTAGTTTCCTCAACTTTGGGAAATTTCCTTTTTGAAAATTTAAGGTCTCTGTGTTAGATTTTATCAGTGACTTGCGGTCTATGTTCAAGTTAAACATAATTGAGTTGTGGTCACTGTTCCCTATTGGATCAGTCACATTAACATCTTGCACCAGATCCTGAGTATTACTCAGGATCAAGTCAAGGATTCTTGTACCTCTAGTTGGGTCTTCAACCATCTGTCCCAGGGAACAATCATTGAGCATATCTAGGAACTTTATCTCTTTATCATGTGCTGAACAACAGTTCACCCAGTCTATGTGAGGGTAATTGAAGTCCCCCATTATAACCAGGCTTCCCTTCCTGGATGCCTCCTTTACAACATTCTCCAACTGCCAGTCTCCCTCAAGAGTTTGGGTCGGATGCCGATAGTATATGCCTACTGTTAGACCATCCTTGTGGCCTGGTACTCTTACCCACAGAGCTTCTAATGGTGACTCTAAATCACCTAGATATTCCAATTCATAAGATTTTATCACTTCTTTGACATACAAGGCTACACCACCTCCTGTTTGCCCCTTCCTATCCTTCCTGTACAGTTTGTAGCCTGGGATAACTGTATCCCATTGGTTATCATCCATCCACCAGGTTTCAGTGATACCAATAATATCAATATTCTTATCTATTGCTAAGTATTCCAGCTCCCCTATTTTGTTCCGGAGGCTTCTGGCATTTGTATACAAGCATTTATATATGCATTTCTGACACAGTCTTTTGTGTCCAGTTGCATTGTTAGACTGCCTCTTGCATCCTTCTGCTAGAATCCTAGTGACTAGCTCCTTGCTCTGCTCAGTAATTTTTGCATCCTCCTCACTACTCAAGTACACACTTTCCCGAACCGGATGCTGCCCAGCTCCTGTCGGCTTTCCCCCAGTTATCAGTTTAAAAGCTGCTCTGCAGCCTTTTTGATGTTGAGTGCCAGCAATCTGGTCCCATCATGGTTTAAATGCAACCCATCCCTCCTGAACAGATTTGGCTTGTCCCAAAATGTTCTCCAGTTCCTGACAAATCTGAAGCCCTCCTCTCGACACCACCGCCTCATCCACGCATTGAGGCTTCTGAGCTCTGCCTGCCTGGTAGGTCCTGCGCGAAGGACAGGCAGCACTTCTGAAAATGCTACCTTGGAAGTCCGGGACTTCAATCTTCTTCCTAACAACCTAAATTTGGCTTCCAGGACAGACCGCTTGGCCTTCCCAACATCATTAGTACCAACGTGTACCATGACAACTGGCTCGTTCCCAGTTCTCTCTAACAATCTATCTAGATTTCTTGTGATGTCTGCAACTTTTGCACCTGGCAGGCAAGTCACCATACGGTTATCATGTGCATCACAAATCCATTTCTCTGTATTTCTAATTATTGAATCGCCTAGTACAAGGAGTGTACTAACAAAGTGAGAGAAACCTTGTCCCTGTGTGGTGTGTGTGTATGTGAATCAGAGACAGAGAGAGAGAGTTGTGTAACAAAGTAAGAGCATCCTTGTCCCTGTGGTGTGTGTGTGTGTGAATGAGAGAGAGGGAGAGAGAGAGAGAGAGAGAGAGAGAGTTTTGTAACAAAGTGAGAGCATCCTTGTCCCTGTGGTGTGTGTGTATGCGCATGTGTGTGTGTGTGTGTGTGTGTGTGTGTGAGAGAGAGAGAGAGAGAGTTGTGTAACAAAGTAAGAGCATCCTTGTCCCTGTGGTGTGTGTGTGTGTGTGTGTGTGTGTGTGTGTGTGTGAGTGTGAGTGTGTGAATGAGAGAGAGATAGATAGAGAGAGAGTTGTGTAAGAAAGTAAGAGCATCCTTGTCCCTGTGGTGTGTGTGTGAGAGTGTGTGAATGAGAGAGAGAGAGAGAGAGAGAAAGAGTTGTGTAACAAAGTGAGAGCATCCTTGTCCCTGTGGTGTATGTGTGTGAGTGAGTGTGAGAGAGAGACAGAGAGAGAGTTGTGTAACTAAGTCATAGCATCGTCGTCCCTGTGGGGTATGTGTGTGCGTGTGTGTGTGTGTGAGAGAGAGAGAGTGAGTGAGAGAGAGAGAGAGATAGTTGTGTAACAAAGTCAGAGAAACCTTGTCCCTATGTGGTGTGTGTGTATGTATGTGAATCAGAGACAGAGAGAGAGAGTTGTGTAACAAAGTAAGAGCATCCTTGTCCCTGTGGTGTGTGTGTGAGTGTGTGAATGAGAGAGAGGGAGAGATGTAGGAATCTGATTCATGTAAAGATCTCTTCTCAATCAGTCTCATGAAGCAGCAGTTTATATCATCAGATCTTTTAAGATAGAAACTTAAGAGTCCACGAAGTCCAGCTTCATTAGGCTCAGAGTAAGGAACGAACAGAGAGAGACAGAAAACACGGCTGCAGTCTTTGGCTTTACAAAGGATACTAATCGCTTCTCTTTATTCAAGCAGAGTATCTCAGAAACGAAACTTAACAGAAACAAAACTTAAGGCACAGACAACCAATCAGAAAGTCAGAACCCAAATAAGGAGAGATAAGGAGCGTTGTCTCTCATGCAAGCAAAGAGGCTTTTGTTTACAAAATGTGTCAGAGACAGCCAGACGGAAAACAGATACATTCCCACATGTCCTCCTTTTTCATTTAAATTTGAGAGAGGGACGGCTAATCATACCCCTGCATGTCATCATACTCCATAACTACTCCTCCATATACATCATCACTGTCCTCCTGGACATCGTACCCCTCCTGACTCCTGGTACCTTGTTCCGGAGGATGATACCTCATTGAGTACAATTGCCGTCGTGCAAAACCCGATGTCTCCCTTCTACGCAGTGGACATGCGTTACACATAGAAATAAGATTAGGAATACAATTAATGCAAAAACACAAAGATATAAGGCAGATAATAATAATGAACCCATAAAAGAAAACTAGTCTAAGGACAGATAAATCAGGCAACCAAGAAGTCACCCAATTAAAGAGATTAACATCAGTGCGTACATTGTTAGTAATACTCTCCTGTAAATTCTGAAGTTCTTTCTCAATAGTATTATTCAGATCCTGGAATTTTACCCGACATCCCTGGTTCCCGACCAGTTTACAAAAACCTCCGGATTTTGCTAACAGGTAATCTATGACCCATCGGGCCGGCAGCAGTTCTCCGGCACCGTGCATCTGCCCGAAGCGGCATTTGCACTTGTACGGGTAAGGTAAAATAACCCAATGCTGCACATTGATATTGTCCTGGATGGAAATTCGTGGCAACTCCATTAAAAAAGAACCACATGTTAGGATCCTTAATTTGCCATCCATTGCAAAGTGAACCACTATCTATAGCAGAATAATCAGGAGTAAACATAGGAAACACATCATATATATCTTCAATAGTAGTGTTAAACAAGGTATAATTAAGCTTATAAGAACTGTTATAACTACCCCATAACCAAAAATAATCATCACAACCCGTATAATTGCCTACATTCCGCAAAACCCTTTGTGCTTGAGTCCAGTGCTTCCATTTACTATTCCAGACTCCAGAACTATGACAGCAGAAACAAAGTCCTTTAGTGTATTTCTTGAATGTCATGCTTCGCCAGCGGGTGTTGTTAAATTGTTCTGGGGGATTAGAGAAGAGTGTAGACCTATCAACATGTTGCAAATGTCCAATAACCAACTCAGGCGTGTTGAACAATGCCGGAAGAAAGGCCATTTGAGACACTGCCAGGGGATGCTCATAGTATAACGTTGCATTCTTACCATGAACCTCAAACATATAGTTAGCATGACGAAGCCAGAAGTTGGGGTTGCCCCCATGAGGTATTGTTCTTACAGCTGGAAGCACAGTAAGAAAGAAAAGAACAAATGTCAGCAAATTTAGTCTACTGGTGAACCACCATCCTGGAGCTGAGTAACCTTCTTCTCTCTCCATGGGCGGATCGCTCGAGCAGGAATCCACACACTCAGGATCCCCTTGTTGCCAATAAATGACCAATGGCTTAGGAAGACACTCCCCTAAGAAACAGGAGCATGCCCTGTTATTACTAGTACCATGTAACTAGACATGAAACATGAGTGACATATAACACAAATGCAATATCACAAACCCATTTACATGTGTATGGTACTGAAAACTCTTCCATGTACTCCTGGAGGTACCTTGAGATATGCAGTTTCATAAGACAAAATATAACATAAGCAAAGACAGGTCCCTGCAAGAGAATAAGCAAACATTTAAGCATGAACAAAACATGAACATTTCTCTTCTTCCTTACATGAAGAAGGTTTCTGTTGCATTCTAGAAAGCATTTATCACTCCCCAAGTACATGAGTAAGGCATTAAATTTCTTCTTCTCTCACTGGTGTAAGTGAAAGAGGCATTCAATAACTTACAACCAGCATAGTATGGTAACTCAAATACAGTACAAATATCATTAGAGCATTTCACACTCATAGCACGAGCAGGTAGACAATTTTTTTCCTTAAAAAAGGTTTTCAGGTTTTAAAATGCAAATAAAGCCAAATAGAGTCCACACAAACTTTTTAGTCCAATTAAAATGTCCAAATTAAAAGTCCAAATGTTGATTGAAGCTTTCTTAAACACTATCTTCTCTCCAGCACAGTTCTTGGCATGGCAAGGGCCATAAATTACTTCTCACTGAATTCACAGAACACCCAGCCAACCCCCCTTTTC